>CM023489.1:11156900-11276022 GCA_013339685.2 Hyalomma asiaticum | reverse complement strand
CAAAAAACCCAAGACTATATTCTTACCTTTTTTGGCATTTTGGGCAAGATTTTGAGAGACCGTATTTTTATTAAGGAAGGTGCGCAATAAGTAGAGGAATGCTCTACGATGCGGCCAAACGTATTTAGAGCGACTTCTGAACGAGTCAAAATTTCACAAAAAACCCAATATTGAGTGGCGACGCGCATTGTTCGAGGATCGCAAGGACGGCCGTAGAAGAGCAAATGATTGGCCTTTCAGACGCGAACTGCGCGTTCACAAAACGATCCAACTGACAACCCGTTCGTTTTCGCTTGCGTCACCGTTTGCGGACGAGCCTCGTTTACGGCAAGCTTACGCAGGGCTCTGGCTGCGTGCAATTCAGTGTCCCCAGAGCAATGCGAGTCGCTCGAAAGCTTTCTCTCGTGTACAACGGTCGAGAATCCCTGTGCCGTGTCTAGGTGGCGCTGATGTCTAGATATGACATGTTCACGGTGCCCAGACCATCTCTCGCCCCTCGATTCGGCAGATCGTCGCTTCGCGCGGTCAGGTTTCACTTTGTACGTGTAATACAGACTCCTATGACAGAGGGATCAACAATAATTTTTTTTATCTCAGCATGTCGTCGATACAAAGTTTGGGCTCATCCACAAAGCTCTAAATGTGCCTTTGGGACTATTACGTTGGTCGTAGTGCTATTTCAGCGTGTAGTCTAAGAAGGCCACTCGCAATGAGTTGAGGAATGATATCTGAACCAAGGCACGTTTAATTAAATCTCTGGTCGAGGCAAAATGTGGGTTCAAAGTAGAAGGCACAGTTATTTTGGTCGTAGTGGTTTATGAAAGTGAAGTTAAAGACCACTCCTTATTCATTGAGGAAGGATATCTGAACCAAGGCACGTTTAACTGAATCTCTGGTCGAGGCAAAATGTGGGTTCAAAGTAGAAAGCACAGTTACTTTGGTCGTAGTGGTTTATGAAAGTGAAGTTAAAGACCACTCCTTATTCCTTGTGGAATGATAGTTTAGCGAAGAAGGCTCGTGTATTTGCGTTTATTTGAATCTGTGGTCGAGGCATAAATCGAGAGAGAAAAGAGGAGAAAGGCAGGGAGGTTAACCAGATATTAGACTCCGGTTTGCTACCCTGCACTGGGGAGAAGGGGAGGGGGTTAGAAAGATGACAGCGAGAGAGGGTACAAGATTCCAGACAAGCACAACAAATAAAACACGCGCACACACATACACACACACAAAGAACATTCCACTTATAGACGTTCACAGGGAGGCTATGCACTTACCTTGTGGGCAGTCATCGTTGTCGTTGTGGCTTATGAGCCTGTAATAAGACAACACCACTAGTAATTACTTGAAGAATCTTATCGGAAATATGAAAGTGCGTTTATTTGAATGTGTGGGGGAGCAAAGGTTGGCTTCGACAAGAAGGATATACGCCTGCCTTACGGAGGGTCATTCCGGTGTTTTGTGATTCTGGTGTTTCTGTAGGACAACGACGCAATACGATGCCCCGCCACGGTGATCTAGTGGCTATGGTACTCGGCTGCTGATCCGAATCGAATCCCGGCCGCGGCGGCTGCATTTCGATGGAGGCGTAATTTTGAGGCCGTGTGCTGTGCGATGTCAGTGCACGATAAAGAACCCCAGGTGGTCGAAATTTCCGGAGCCCTGCAATACGGCTTCTCTCATAATCGGAGCTGGTTTTGGGACGTAAAACCCCACAAAACAACGACGCAATACGATATCACATGGCGACAGCCCGCGCCGCTATAGTGCTCCGCACTTAAAACGAATGTGAAGTACAGCGCCGTAGTATGGCGTGGTGCATAATAACATCGTAGAAATAAATCTAGACCCTGATCTTCCATCCTTGTCGCGACATTGTCAGCACTCTTCCGCTGTAGCGACGTACGATGTCTTGTCACGAATGTACATTGAGTCACTGCTCCCAGGCTTTACGTTGTCACTGTCGCGACACGTCGCTCGCCGTGGCCTCTTCCAACGCTTCTTGTACGCGTGCACAAAACAGATGCCGAGGAGTGACACAGACACAAACAGCAGTGCACAGCTGATCAGCACGATGGGCAGTGTTTGAGTCCATTGGCTGTGCTGCGAAGTCCTCTTCGTGTCTGCGAGGCGTTGCAAAATAAACATATATAGCGACACGTTTAATCCAGGCAGCATAAGTAGGGGACAAATGTGCGAGCGTATTTTAACCTGCAAATTTTTTCATTCCAGAACACACCGATTTTTAAGCAAGAATAACGTAACACAAGGCGTAACAAGTAGGCCACACATTAAAGGAGTACTTGCACCAATTTTCAAAACTGAGCTTATTACTCGATATATATATCTTTTATCTGAGACGGCTCAATTAGTGATTAAAGCTGAAAAAGTGGTGCTGTTAGGATATTTTATATTGCTATTAAAGTCAATTTTCGCATGGCCACCTACTGGTATCGACACTAGAGTGACGTCAGGGTGCAGCACGACTTCTGATAACGTCACGCAGCAGTATACCCAGGTGTGATAATGTCAGATACAAGAACACAAAAATGCCCCGCCACGGTGGTCTAGTGGCTATGGGACTCGGCTGCTGATCCGAGGGTCGCGGGATCAAATCCCGGCTGCGGCGGCTGCATTTCGATGGAGGCGAAATGTTGAGGCCCGTGTGCTGTGCGATGTCAGTGCACGTTAAAGAACCCCAGGTGGTCGAAATTTCCGGAGACCTCCACTACGGCGTCTCTCATAATCAGAGGTGGTTTTGGGACGTTAAACCTCAAAAAAAGAAAAGAAGAAGAACATAAAAATGGCCGCTTGAGCGCCAGTTTCCCGATCGTCTGCTCTCGCCGTGCGTCACCGTAGTTCGGCGTGGCTACGAACATCGTGACGTCAGAGTGCCCAGATGACAGGGAATCTAAACAGGAAACTAAACCAGCTATAAAGACATGTTATTCATTTTCAAGGCACACTCACGCTTACTATTACAATTTCGGGGTTTTCAGCGATTATTACTTTATTTGACCAAAAAAAAAAAAAAAAAGAAACGATAATTGAAAAGCTTCCTCTCATTGCTCCTCTATAGTTCCACGGCTCATTCATGTTACCTTCAGTGAAAGAAGAAATGTTGGAATGCGAGATTTTTCACAACTACGCATCTCGTGGATGCAGCGGATGCAGTCAACTAATTCGAAAGCCACATAGAATCCCTCAAATGACACAGAATCCCTCAAATGACATTACGTAAGGGGTTCCGACGGATGGTTTTCTTGTTCGGTTGGGCGCGCTGTCGACCACGCATTTCGCAAGACAAAGAGGGAGAGAGTGTTACACTTGTCGAAAGACAGTGAGGTTATCCTAAGCTTAACCTTGCTCTTACCTAGTACTCTACGTGCGGAAGAAAAAAAGAGAGATGAATGGTAAAGATAAGAAGGTGCGTACGTGTGTGGTCATCACGCTGAGGCCACTTGGGAGACGTTTCTTGAGTACAGTGGCTTCAACGAGGACTACAGTATGGCTACAGCTACCCTCCTGGAGTCAGGCAAAAGACCTAACAAAAACTCTTCAGATGACGGGATTTTATGCACTCATGTTATTGAAAAAAAAATGACGTTCTCTCGTTCTGGAGGGTACACAGGGCATGTGCAAAATATGGGCTCTAAGTGGTTCTGGTGCTTGAAATCATCATCATCATCATCAGCAGCAGCAGCAGCAGCAGCAGCCTGTTTATGTCCACTGCAGGACGAAGGCCTCTCCCAACGATTTCCAATCCACCCTATCCTGAGTGAGTTGGTTCCACTTTATGCCCGCAAACTTTTTGATTTCATCGCTCCATCTAACCTTTTGCCTGCCTCTATGGCGTTTTCCCTCTCTTGGTATCCATTCCGTCGCTCTTACTGTCCATCTGTTATCTTTCCTCCTCATGACATGTCCTGCCCAGGTCCACTTCTTTCTTTTAATGGACATAATATCGGCTGCTCCTGTCTGTTCTCTGATCCATACCGCTCGTTTTTTGTCTCTTAGCGTTACCCCTATCATTTTTCTTTCCATTGCACGTTGTGTGCTCCTGGCACTTGACAGAATCCACTAAATAAGGAACGTAGCTGATGCTCGCCGCAGTGACAGTTTTTTTTTGTAATAGATTTTTACCTGTGTAGTTTTGATTGACAGAAGGAATCTGTGCAGCGTCATTCTTGCAGCACCTCACGAAGGTAAGAAAACTAAATGTACCCCTTCCGGATTTTCGCCCATATGTTTGGCTACAAAACAGCTTCCATTGGCTTAAGGCATTTCGTATGTATATAACTGCTGCGTAATGGTAACGTATTTGCAGTTGGATGGGTGTGTTAATGTTACCGTGACAGATTTTCGTGTTTACTCAAGTGTATCCACAGTTAGTTCCTTAATGACAACCGACAGCAAACAAAAAGCGCGGAGATCGAGATGTCTTCGCCGCCCCTGAACAAACTGAACGAGTTTGCGTCGTGACGGTTACAACATATCTCACCTTCTCGTTCCTTGAGCGTCTGGGCCGGACTGAGTGTTCGGACGTAACTCCGGAAGCTGGCTTCGGGAGGCATTCGAACGAGGACCAAGTAATCCGTAGAAGGACGCAGTCCGGTTACGAACATCGGAGCACTCCAATCGGCGCTCCAGAAGCTTCGCTCGGAGCGGTTGCGCTTCTCGGAGTCCAGAACCTCCACCAATACCCGTCGGCGCCGTTGTGACGTTGACTCGTTTCCTCCAATGGGCGTAGAGCAGACCAGCGAAAACGACGTGGGCGTGTAGTTGCCCACGACACACGTGATTCCGGATGACGAAGATTCGCCTGCAAGCAAGGTTGTGTGGCTTGTTTACCCGTTTCTAGGTTGGCTGCAATGCTCAGGGAGAGAAGGAACTATGTAGAGGTTGCACTTCGTCTCACTTGTAGCTTAGTATCATTGGCCTGATAGTGATTGTTCTAACAAAGTGCGCAGCAGGACGGGAAAGAAAGAAAGAAAGAAAGAAAGAAAGAAAGAAAGAAAGAAAGAAAGAAAGAAAGAAAGAAAGAAAGAAAGAAAGAAAGAAAGAAAGAAAGAAAGAAAGAAAGAAAGAGGACAGACGAGAGCAGACCAAAACAAACGTCCTGTCCTCTATCTCTCTCTCTCTGTCTCCATGTTAAAAAAATTCGCTCTCCTTATGTTTGCAAATAAGACACATGCGCAGACTTACAGCTGATTTCTCGACAACATGCAACCAACTTTAAAGAGAGCCCAAACAGGATGACGTTTCAACGTTTAACAACTTAACGTCAACGCTTAATGCGGTCAACATTTAACAACTTAAGAAAAACATTATAAACGAGAATCAGGCGTACAGTGCCTCACGTCCTGCTTGTGCAGTTAGAAAGAAGGTCAAGCCGTACCAACTTGCCCTGCTTTCAACACTGCACTTAATATGCGTCCTCACGCGGGAACGCCCTCTACGAACGAAGAAATAAGTGGCTGTCGTGAGTTTATCAGGGCAATTCATTTTACTGTAGCAATGCCTTTGTGGAATAACATATGTGACTGTATACAATTCTAAACAAATGACGAGCACAAATGTCAAAATTCGTTCTTCTTCAGTAAAGCGTGTCATAAATTTGATGATGGTGGTTGGGTATGAAGCAGAAGGTTGGTTGCAATGTATCTAAGGTAAATTTTATTCGGTACACTGCTTTCTCTTGAAACATTGTTAAAGTTTTTAGTATAAAATAGACCGATATCGTGTTTACGCGTCTGCCATTGTAGTGAAAGATGTATCGCGATATTTAAAACGAACGAAATTGATGTATTGATTTGCCACTAATTGCGAATATGTAGCGAATTACGCATACATGTACCCCTTTCCTTTGATGATGTCCCAGTAGATGATATATGCCTTTATTACAGTGTCTAGTGACAGTTTTTGTGCCCCATTTTACATCACTGGACGGTTGTTCTCGCAGTTGAGGCGCAGAAAATTACGTGCTTGAGGCTACCGAGAGTAGGTGCTGGGATGTTGTTTTACTGACGCTCAGAAATCCGGGTTAAATTTCCTTTCCCTAAACGATATAGTATGCCCCTTAAGTCTATACCATTACCTTTCCGGAGTGAGTTTTTTCTATGCAAAGGACGAGACTGGAGCGAACTGTCCACCAAAGTTGCCACAATCATGAACCCACAAGCTTTCAAGAGATTCATCGAGTCCATGACATGTTAATTTACATTGTTGGTCTTATTTCACGCGCTTCCTCGAGTAATGTCTCCTTAAGAGACGTCTGAGGAAATAAAATGAATGAATGAATGAATGAATGAATGAATGAATGAATGAATGAATGAATGAATGAATGAATGAATGAATGAGAATCTTAGCACCAAAAGCTCGCGCTTTATACCTCTAGGAAAAAACTTGAAGCTGCATCTCCTTCTCTGCATTCCCACGGAGTTCTCGGCCCAGCACGTGAGGACGGCGTCGAAGAGCGAAGCGTTGGCGACGATTTCCAGGTGATTTGATTTGGTAACTTGCGGCCTTGGTAGATGCTTCCTGTCAGCGGTCTGTCGATCTGCCTTCGCTGTCTCCGCAACTTCGCTGGCGTTTTCGACGAGCCAAAAGTAGCGAAGCCCGCCACTAGGGTTCGCACGAACGTCGCACGTGATATTGAGGGTGGCGTTTCTTTCCACGTGCATCGTTTGCTCTGCCTCCGGATCACATCTCGGAGAATCTGCAACGGCAAAACGGATAAGTTGGAGTAACGTTATAGTAATTCTGCTTTCAACAGCAAGATTTATTGTCACATTATATAAATAACGCACCCCTGTCGTCCCCATTCCCCTGAAACACGTATACCTTTCCTCCACGCATACAATATCTAATACAATAAAATCCTCTTGCTGAACGCCGCAAAATGACACCGGGTAGAACGCACACTGCTGTTGACGTGCTCTGATTAGTATCAGGAGCATTGGTAGTCTTCACGTCCACCTATATATAGGCATACAATCTTTCCTTTTTTTTTCCTGTTGCAAAATGCTCTTATCGGAATGCAGTTGCAGCGACATGGAATCAACAACGCCGTTTGGACGAAGAGGAACCTGCCAAAAGTAATCACTGTTTTCATTAGCATGCACTACGCGTAATTCGGCATTTTCATCACGCAAACGATCTGCACAAAAGACTAGTCCTGTACCTCGTGTCTCTAACAGTGCTTGCTGCCACCCCGTTCAGCAAATGACAAAAGCAAATTTGACAGATTAGTCATACACCAAGACCTCAATCCGACGTATGAGCACTTACATTGAACGCGGAGGTGAAACGGTGCGCTTTCGAAGTAGCCGCCCTCGGGTTTGTTGAAGCCGCACGCGTAGCTTCCGGCGTGGCTTGGAGTGACGTGGCGGATGACCAGGTATCGTGACGTGATCAGCATGCCTTCAGCAGGAGCAGGTGCCAGGTCGCGCCCTTGATGACGCCACGTGACGTCAGTGACCTTGGATGCCGCCAGGATTGAGCACTCCATGTAGACGTCTGTGCCCTCAGTTATATGGCTGGCATTGAGGCCGGTTCCCAGCTTGAGGTTAACTTCCGGTTTATCTGCGTTGATATGACCATGCGAAAAACGATAGTCAATAGGGGCAGTCAAAAACGTCGAAGCACAGAAGCAACGAAGCAACAACCAGTAGCAGGAGCAATACGAACAAAGAAGATTTGGATAGAAAATTGTCGTAGAGCACGACTATAAGGAAGTTTGCGCAGCTGCGGACAATATACATGGAAATAGTTCATTATTTAAAAAAACAAATTTTACAGCTTTCTTCAACACACTCCTTGAGAAAGTGAAACTGATCCCACACCAGGTAAAACACCTACGGAAGTGTTACTGAAAGTGTGCTGGATCCTTGAGGAAGTGGAACTAATCCTACACCAGGTAAAACATCTGCGAGAATGTTACTGAAAGTGTACTGAATTTTCTCAATGCACAAGGGAACTTTTTTTTCTGTGGAGGTTTGTTGCGAAGATGAAAAATGTTCGAGGACGCTGAAGCTTCACGTTTTATAGTGGAACGCCACAGAACCACTGGGCCCCGTTCGTATCACCTTCTCATGGAACGTTCATTAAAATTAGCGCATCCTCGTACATTCAAATTACAGTCCGAGCTATCATGTTCGTCGCTTCTTTTAGTAGAATCGTACTTTATAAATTTCTAACGGATTTAACTTTGATAGATTCATTTTTTTTTTTCGCTAAACTACCTGCTTCATGGCGCAGGGCTTGCTGGTTGGGCGCTCCGAATTGCTATGTCGCTTGCTTGAAGTGATTATTTCAGCCGTAGACGCCGACGCGGTATATTCTGCCACACGATCTCCGTAACGCTATCGCATGAGAGTGCGTACGATAGTTGTCGACGCAGGCTAGACGTGCACTTCCGCCAAAGCAAATTATAAACAACACTGCTTGAGTTTAATTAGTAAACCACGCATTACTCACCGGAGAGATTTACGGGCAAGTAGCGACTCAAGACGCCACGGCCTCGCGGCAAACGGTCGTTGGTACCACGACACTCGAGCAGCTTTCCCGCATGCTTTAGAGGCGGGAGTAGCAGCACGCTTGTCGTGGCATTGTCGTCCACACGGGTTATACTCAAGTGCTCGTCCAATGGGTGGCCATCTAGGAGCCACGTGACATTGGCGTGCGGACGGCTGCCGGTCACCGTGCATTCGAAGCTGCGAGGTGCATAGAAGTGCGGCGAGAAATTCGCCTGCGAGTCTGCCGAGGATAACGAAACAGGTGCGTCCAGGTCGTCGGAGTACGTCGAATCAACTGGGCTGGCTGATACTTGAGACGAAGGGCTGCTGCTCGAAGACGTAGCCGTAGCCATAGCTGGAGCAACCATGAACCACCCGGAGGCCTTGTTGTCGTCGTGAGGCCAGCTCCACAAGGACACCTTTGAAGGCGACACTGGAAAGGCAGACATCATTGTTCCGATGTAAGCGCCTTTTGCGAGTAGACATGACGTTTTGTGGTTGGTTTGTCAGCGGCCTCGCCAAAGGAACGAACACTCAGACAAGGCCGCAAAAGGTTTTCCCGTAATGTACAAAAAATCGCCACAAGGTCTTGACAAAAAAGAGTTATCGAAATGACCATACAGCAAGTCCGTAAGGCGGTGAGGAGAAATCATCTCTGGGCCTTCTCAGCGGCGTCCTAAGCTCACACAAGTAGCTTTTAACGCAGCTAATATCTTCGAAGTCGGCGTGTAATGTGCTTAGTGCAAATGCACTGCAGTTTGCACGCATCATCTATATGTTAGTCTCGGCAGCCACACGTACTTACGATACATGTCCATAAGAACCCAGCTCTCGACGGGCATCGAGACGTCGCTCGTTGCCAGGCAGCTGATGTTCGAAAGCAGGTGCTCGCGGCGAAGAGGGCCCAGCGTCAGGACGGACATCCTTCGGCCGCCAGCTGTCGAGACGGTACCGAGCGGCGAGTCCACTGGTTGGCCGTCGCGTCGCCACGTTAGCGTCACCTTGTGGTCGACTGTCAAAAAACAATCGAAATTATTCACGGGACCCCACACTGTATTGCGCACTAGGACAGCTAAGCGGATACAATTCTCCTCGTAATATCACACCAGTCACACCAGACAGTACAATGAGCTTCGGAATAGGCTGAAAATAGTGTGAGTGCGACGTAATGCCATGCCAATAATAGTAATAATTGCTGGGGTCACACGTGCCAACGCATGGTATGATTATGAGGTAGGCTACAGTGGAGGGCTCCAAATCAGTCTTGGTCACCTGGGATTCTTTAACATGCAGGTAAACCTAAAGAGATGGGTGATCCAAATCTCGCCCTCGTCGAAATACGGTCGCCGTGGCCGGGAAACAAACCCGCTTACTTCAGCTTAGCAACCCATCGTCTTGACCTCAAAGCTACCACTGTGGACTGAAAAAAAAAATCCACGCATCCCTATGAAGTGAGTGATGATGAGTGGGCGAAGCTCCGGGGGTAATCTGGTACACCGTGAATCCTCCGTAGATTTTGCCCACTCGATCATCATACAAGGACTTGACACAGAAACACGGGGGTGTTGTGTGGATATATATACAGTATGTACGCAATGTTTTATTATTCACATATTGATGCAGTATATACGCAATGTTTCATTATTTACACGCGGGGTAAATGATTTTGTTTAAGAGCTGTGCGGGCCACAAGGAGGGGGTTCCCCTGATTTTGTTTTAGTTATAAATGACGTTAAGCTCAAAGGGGAACGTTTCCCTTTGAGTATAAGGGCCTTGTGGTCCGTAAAGTACAAAGCCAAGGGATCGTGAATTCAATGTAGTCTAAAGTTCGAGAAGGCGATGTCGACACAAGTTCCCATACTCGCCAACCTGGGTCGTGCAACCCACGTTGGCGAGTACTAGCGTGGCTACAACGGCGCGACGGCGGACAAGCCTCGACCCCTAAGGAGCTTCGCCCCTAAAGCAAAACAAAAAAGGACTTGAATTAGCGCAGTGCTCTGATAACTGTGGCTTGAGCCTGAAATAGTTATACTTGAGTAACAGGAATCGGTGTGCAATGTTTAAAGGGGCCCTTCAAATACTTTTGCCAAGCAATCTCGAGTGACATCAGTTAAGGAGCTCATTGCCTTACGAATCGCCCCTTGCAAAAATTTTCCATTCCGTTTGGTACTAGCGGAGTTTCAGCGTCAAGTTTGAGGGGAATTCATCCACTGTGCTGTAGTCGCGACGAGGACCCTGGAAGCTACGCAGAAGGCGGTGAAACAAGGGAGCGAGAAGCCACGCTGGCGTGCATCATGACCTTGAGCATTTTTTCTTCTCTTTTTCTTTGAACGTACTCGCGCTTCCGCAGTAACGACAAGCTTGCAGCTAGAGTCAGAGCGGTGACGTGGCGCTACTTCATGGCATCCGCGGCAGCTGTGCACTATAATCGGCCAGTGTTAGTTCTCCAGATTGTTTCGTAGTCCACGAATATTATGAAGTGTTTTCTTGAAAGAAGAGCGGCTGTTTTCCAAATGTATTTTCAAACCAGATTGCAAGTTCCCTGTTTGATGCCATGCAATAATATTCGGCTGACATGTCTTCACAGGAACCTCTACCATTTATCGGCGGTGCTTTTTTTTGTTGGGGGGGAGGCACGTTTAGAAAGTGTAGCGGGGGTCCTTTCATCATAGGCGAAACACACTAATCTCTCCACAAAGTGTGTCCCAATTTTTTGTTATGGTTATTACTTTCACCCTCGAACACAACATCCGCGATAACTACAAGCGCGTTCTTTGAGAAGGCCTCCTTTCAAGCGTAGTTCGATATCTAATGCTGTCTTCAATTAATGCACGATATCAGACGTTGACGAAACATTCGCGCTGAGTTTGTATCAGCGCCGTCCAAAGATAATCATCAAAGTACCAACAGATCATCAAACTTTGGCAATCAACTGAGCTTGTACGTATAAGCTTACTTTGAATATTATTTAATAATAGGTAAAACTGAATAAATGTTTTGCTTTAGATGATCCCAGCAATTTAAACTGGCGTTGCTCAGTTTAACCTTTGCCCTGTTAGGTAATACTGTTGTAACTAGAAATTATAAGTCAAGACAATTTGCCCTGAAATACTCTTGCTTTAGAAGGACGCGTAGATCGTTGTTAAAGGGTAGATGGAACGCGAATTTACGGCTTTATGGAATGTTCTCATGCATTAACGTTCTATGCCCTCGGCATTAGAAATAATAAAATGAAAATTCGCAACAAGTTTAGCAAACAGCAAATTTCGAACTACATGAGCGTTTCAGTGCTAAGAAGCACTGGGGGCATAGCATGAGCCTCTTGCAAAGCAAGCATCATTTGACGTTTCAGTTGGAACAATAAAACAACAGTTCGGCGCTTACCAGCGGGCACAGAACAGGTGAGTCGCACAATGTCACCCTCAGCGTACGGCCCCGCAGTTGACTTCAAAATGACGCCACTGGTGTCCATGATGACTGGTGGTTCCTGGGGAACTGTGTTTGAGAGAGAGAGAGAGAGTAAACCAATGCAAATACACAATGAATGAATGAACTTTATGGCGCACATATATTGTAAAGAGTACGCACAAACTGAATGTTCCCATAGCCAAAGGATAGTGCGGGTCCCGTCTGGAAATATGCATAACGGAAACTGTAATAATTGTGAGAGAAGTAAACAGTAGAAAATGAAATTAGATATCACCATGCGAAGTTGTCGCTTTGACATTAATTTGTCTTCTTTTAAGGCAGGCTTCATTAGGAAACAGTCACAAAACGACCACATTAAAGCAAAATGCAATGTCACAAACGCCGGCGGCATTAACGAAGCCGCTCAAACTTGGGAGCTCTACGTGATTTTTCATTGCCTCCGCAGTTGGCCAGAGAAACACTAGTGGCCTCCTGTGGTAAATGGCACTAATAATAAATACAGCACATGCTCTAAAAAGCTCCTAGATTCAAGGTTACTCGCATCAAGAGACGGGTTCCTGAAAACCAGAGATTTAGCGCGTTCTTTCAAAGTTTGCAAGTGTGATGCTAATAGAATTGGTTGGTTCGAAAGCGGCAAACGTGGCCAGTGAAAGAAACAATTGAAGAGGTGTACTAAAAAAAATTACACCATCTCTCCGAAGGGGACCATGGGGTGATGCGGAGCATCGCTGGGAGTTCGGTGCATTTAACGGCGGTGTTTACAGGTTTGCAGTGTTTTCGGTGTTACCTTTGCGGTGAACCTTGCGTGTTATTACGTTGTTAACTTGGTTCGTTACCACGCATCGCGTGACCGTTGTCAGAGTGTGGGTTGATGCTGATGCGTACTTGCGTCAACCCACTCGCTGACGGAACTGTTGCTTCCATCACACAACACCACCAACTTCTTTCATCGGAGGAGGAGGAGATACTACTGAAGCGAAGCGCGCGCGCACTCTCTACCCGCTTTATTTATTGCAGCAGCTGTTGGAGAGAGGGAAGGGAGAGGAGAGTCGTGCATGCGTAGTGTGAGTGCGGACGCCGGACGCGTGACATACCCGCGAGCAAGAGATGCTCCGCATCTAAAGCAAAATAAACGGACCACGGCTTAGCGGCAGCGGAACCCAGAACATGGGGTGGGTTTATTGTGAGGGAGAAGGTGTAACGTCACCCATGCTACTCTCAACCTGTGCGTGCAGAGCGTGGTGGCGACGACGCGGGATTGTCGCACTGCAGCTGCTACTGCAGCCGCTACTGCCGCCTAAGCCGCGGTCCATTTACATTTTTGGACAACAGTGTGCAAGAACAATCACCGTGAATTAAAACGAACCGCAAGTATAGTAACCTGATGCAAACTCAGGGTTCAACGTCAGCACGCATCTCGGGCAGGTATTTCAAAGAAAAGATGCGTTGAAATAATGCAGCAGGAAACCAAGAAAGTGGCAACCATAGCTGTTTGTATTCAAGCGGAGTTTCGCGTGCCTCTCACACAGGCCGTCGTGGAGAGAGAAGGCTTTGTCATCGCTTATGTGTTGAAATTTTGGGACGAGCGCAAAGAGCGGCAACCGGAGCTGTATATGTTAGCACAAGTAGCCCTTGGTGTGCCAGCCACACAAGTCAGCGTTGAGGGGGCATTTTCGGCACTCAATTTCGTTTTGTCAGAGCAGCTGTCTCGCTTATCGGCGAGTACACTTGATGACCTGCTGCTTCTGAAATCGTGTGCCCCCCTTGACGAAAATTCCGGATTCAAACTTGAGGAAAAATGAATACCAAGTTTTTGTGTGTGTCCTTGCTTCGAAACTTCTTGCGACTTCCCTCATAGTCACACCGTGGCTTTGGGACGTAAAATAACCAATGGTGAAATGTATTTTTCTTAGAAAAAGAAAAAAAGTAGAAACAAAAACAGGGACGAACTTCGCCATATAGATTAGTGTCACTCGACAAGACTGGATGAATAATGGTTGGCGTGACCCGTGGCCTAGTTGTTTTGTTTGCTTTTGCACGTATATACGTTATGCGCTCCCCGCAATAAACTTTCAGTTGAAGGAAGTGCTTGCGGTTTTTCCGTTTGGTGCCTGTCCTTTGTAAATATTAGCGCTATGCCTACAAAGATTAAACAGGATGTTCTCATTGGACCACAATTTGTCATATATAAGCCAAAGTCAGGATTTCCTGTCCGAAGAACCTGCTTTGCGCATTTCTGATAGCGGTTGCAGACCCTCTCCTGTCCGTATTGTGCTAGGTAAACCTAGTATAGAATTACAGGACCGTTGCCAATGGCAACGTTGCGCTCTTTGACTTGAAACCGCCCATATTGACAGTGAAACAGAAAATGTGATCGATCACCGTGTTTACCTATGTACGTTTTACTTACGCCATGAAGTCACAAGAACCGACTGCGGCCAGGCACTCGACGCTCGCATACATATTTGATATGACCAGAAAGGCAACGAAGAAGCGAAGGAAGTATCAGATAAACAACGACAGATTGTGCTATCTCATGACGGAGCTGTAGGCTATATAGACATGGAAGGAGGAAACAATTACATAACACTCAAGGACGTCCGTGATCACTGTCTTTTATGAATTAAACATTGCAGACTAACCTTGTCCTTGCGGCTCTTTATCCTATCACTGTAAACATGCAAGCTCTACAACCGCGGCATTCTATTTCGTTATTTATGTAGCATAGCATTAGCTACCTAAGATAATAAATATTTTGGCCCGTACGATATATTACGGGAGATATAGCACACTGCGTTGTAAGGGGATCCAGAGGCTCGACATGGCGTGTGTGAGGAAGAAGAAGCAAACAAGACTCAAACAATTTGAGTCACTCTGGGGAGAATGCAAAAAAAAAAAGGGGGGGGGGGGGGGGGAGATGGCAACTGTGACGTCATCTCCTCAGTTTTCTGGCACGGAAATCAAAGCGGTAATTAGGACATCAGTTTTCTCGTCTAACGTTGAACATGAGATGACGAAATCTGCGACAGTACGGTAGTTCCGTAGCCATATTTTGTCAGTCTAAACCACTTTGGTGTTGCAGTTTAGTGTCCATTTAACAGTTGGTCAAGATTACGTCAGACAAAAACAGTCAACAGTGAGTCAACAGTTAGCCCAACGCAGCCAGCTGCAGCCAGGAGTTAGCCAGTAAATACGGTAAGCTTCGCACCGAGTACGCGCATCTCTTCAAGATTACTATTTTTTCTAGCGCTTATCTCATAGTGACTGGTGTAATGTTACCGTGTGGCCCACTCCATACCTCTAGGGCTTCATTTTCTAACTTCAGTCTGTGGAATGATTCTTTTTATGATGACTGCAAAAAATGCACCCGAAACCATTACTTATTTCTTAGGTAAGGCTTCGCATTAAAAAAGAAAAAAAAAAGATTGATAAAAAGCCAGCAACTTTCACCATAACACTTACCATTGTGTGAAAGTTGGAGGTAACCTGGGCGGAAGAGATCCATATTGTGTATATATAGTCAGGCACATTTTTAAAAACGCTTCAGCCCTGGAATTACAGGCACAAAAACCATTCCTGTGCATTACTTCTATCGGAATCTGCTTTCCTTAAGAAAACGTATGCACAAATGTTGGTACAGGTATTTCAGCTTGAATTATTCCGCTATGCAGCGCAACACGGCAGTTGCGGCGGTACCGTAAAAGAACGCGCAAAAGCATCACGATACCTTGTTCCTGCTTTCTATTTTGTGTGCATTGTCCTGTTTAGGGCGCGCAGTAAAGTAAACAAAACCCAAAAATTTTTGTGCACGAAATACAGGCGGGGATAAATAACCGGCAAGGACAAGCGCATTTTTGTGTAGTAACAAAGCCCGTAAAACTCGCCCGAAGCCGTACTTGACAAATGTAAACTCCTGCATACGTAATACTTCGAAACGTTGTTACGGGAAGAAAATTGCCGTTTTATAAGTCATTTACATATACGTCGGCATAAACAAAAATTTTCTAAGAGATATAACTCGGGGCCTTCACTGCAGACTTGAGTTGCATCCGACTAAGTGAATGCAGCAAAGTCAGGACACCTCGTTCGCCGCTCACAAACCGCGGAGGTGGGATTGTAGTGTTCTGCCCAGGGACTGTTGTAAGTAAAGTAAAAAATTACGCAAGCGATCGAAGAAAGCACTGTTTGCTTCCCAACGAATGCAATACTTAGGTATAGCTGACTTGGGGACAGCCCTTGTGAGCGTCTTATGCCGAAATGTCCAACACCTGCCGTTGCCTCGGTGATAGGTCTTTGTCCGAGGTAGGTATAAGACAAACTTGACCACGCCCACCGGACACATTTAAATTCGAGCATATAGAATCTACAAGCTACTCAACATAAGACGGCGTTCTCTTTGTCGCCGAGGTCTGACCACGTGATAACTGAGAGGGACGGACTTGCGAGTCCTCTTAGATTGTCTGGTAGAGCGCTTTCTGAGGCACCGCTTTCTTTGCGAGCGTCCACTGCTTTTGAGGGCTTTTGCCGCTGTTGAACACGGGTGACCTTCGGGTCACACATTTCTGGTTTCACACTCATTCCCAGTTCTCACATGCAGTACGTTAACTCATCGTTTTTCATTTCCGGTGTCTCAGTTCAGCTCAGTTTTCCCCTTACACGCCTCCTAATTGCCCACCAGCTTCCACTACCACTACATTAATTACTGCCCACCGCTTGGAAAACCTCTTTTTCCTCTTGTGGTGAGATTGAGAATGAGTTTCTTACATTAAAAGAAACAGGCGTGCTTGTATTCCATAAAAGAGGATTGTATTTAACTCGGTCTTTAAGGATGTGAAAAAGAAATATGACAGGTGGTGCAATCCTCGGTAATGTGAGTCTAATTTTGAGTGTAACGAAAAACCGAGAAATTGTACGCAAGGAGGCTCACTCATCTTGCTGAAAAGCAAAACAAATTGTCACTTACAGTTGTACTCTACACACATCTGGCAGCCTTCCTTCTCGACGGCGAGTAATGTTCATTTTCAAACTAATAACCAGTGTTGCCGGCGCCCCTACACACACATCGAACAGGCAACCACGAATATAGAAGATTTATGTTTTAAGAATTTCTACTTGCTTTTCACTGAAACTACTGTAATCTTTTGAAGCTGGAATGGTAGGCTTCCTGTGCAAAAAGAAAACAGGAAATTGATCAAGGACGGTAGATACAGACCCTTTTATTTCATTTCAGTTTCCCTTTGCGGTTTGGAAATTCACTTTGTTTCTGTCGTCTCAGTTTATTCGGCTCCGCTAAAATATGCTTGTTGACATCGCGAACAAAGCATTAGGCTTCAAAGAGCGGCTGAAGAAGGTGTACAGAAGGACTACACGTCGCTCGTAGCGGAATATTAGGTGAAATGTCAAGACGAAAAGAGGCTTTATTTTTCTAAACTTTGCACACGACGCCGCATTCCATGTGCTGAATTCCACCCTTCCCTATATCCTGACTTCCTTAGTCATTTCCAGTTACTGTTACCATTACAGTTGCCCAGCAACAGGCGCTCACGACTCTTGGCTTCAACGCCATAAACCACGACACGCTCATTATTTGGAATCCTTAAGGATCCATGTGCTTAACGATTGACGCAGAGCAGCTGCTCCTGCATACATAGCATAAAAAGACAAAGATAGACCAACCTTGGTAAACTATCATTAGAGAGTCACCATTGTACACCGTTACCGTACTCTATTTTTTGTTGCTGTGAAGGAACAGCGAAGGAAGCAGGAAGATTACCAGGAAGATCGAATAAAGAATAACCCTTTATTCAGTGAATTGGTATTCATAAGGAAAGATTCAAACGAGGACGATAGCGACGACCACGGGCGTCGATCGACAAACCTGACCTCCCTGAAAGAAGGGAGGTCAGGTCAGTCGTGCGGGCACGTAGACGCGAGAATGCAAAAGACATATTAAGGGAAGACTTCAGATTCGTAGGAACAGTAAGCTTTAGACGTAACGGCGTAAGGATACCCTTTAACGACAAAAATAACTCACGCCTTAGTTTTAAGTTTAGTTGTTCTAAAGCAAAATGAAATAAAACGAATTAAAATGTGTAGACTCGGTGTTTTCCTTAGGCGATATATACCGCCCGTCCGTGAGTAACATCGACCTTGTAAGGCTTATATATATATGCATGCGCGCTACGCTAATCTTTACATTTAATTTCCTAGTCCGTCAGTTTATGAAGTGTACCGGGTAGCTATTTGATTACATTATTCTAGCTACTGGGCACTTCAAGATATGGTTATGATACCAGCCGTGTATCTCGAGTGTGTTGAGTCAATTACTGCTATGGGCGCGTGTGAGAAAATTTGCGCACGCGCCATAGCATAACTGCAATAAAAAAAGAGCGAACATTTTACAAAAGCAAGTAACAGAGAGAGATACTTGTTCGTTGGGGCTGATATGTTCGGGCCGCTTCGTAAGCGAATTTACCTTGAACTTTCGTACCGCATCGGCAAGACCCACTTAGAGCGTAGGCCACTTCGTTAGAATAATTGTCTTCGACTTCTGTACCACTCAGAAAAGTTCCACTTACGGGCCGGGCCAATTCGTAAGCTTCATTAGTTTGGGTTTGCAACTATACATAACTGCCAGTCTAAAAAAAGAACAAGCCACCAGTCATGCGCAGAAGATGCAGCACAGCTACAGCGCAAGCTCGATTTCGTTGCGAGCGCTGTAAACCATTACTTTCAGTCTTACTTGCTTGCTTACTCTTGCTTCTCCTAGCCCCTCCCCCACCCCCTCCCCGCTTCCTTTTCGTCCTCTTACGTTGTCCGCTTTTTAAGCTTCACCTTCGGAGTCGTCATGCGTTTCCTTTTCTATTCCTGTGTTGCCGTCGCCTTCCTCTTGTTCGTCGTCACTGTCTTATTCGCGGGGTTTTACTGTCTTTCCCCTTCGCCATTTCCTTTCCCTTCTTCATCATCGTAGTCTTTTTTACTCGTCATCATTCATGAATGCAGAGCCTGCATATGTCAACACATAATGACTTGACAGACCGATATTGCATGTCAGAGTCGTGATTGACAGCACGAAATGTCCAGCCATGTGGTGAGAGCCAGAGGTGTATGCCACTACGCCTCCTACAATACGGGAGCCGTGGCTGAGAATGCAAGATGACCAACTAAGTGTTGAGAGTCTGCGAGAGTTGTAGCCGCACCCCACCTTAACCTGGATTGAAGCCCACACAGCCATGGAGCTTTTTATTTTTTTCTTTTTTTTTCACACTGAAGTTGATAGCAATTATGGACATGGTGGACGGCGGACACTATGCCCATTAATTTCGGTCGCTTCAACAAGCCAGTAACAGCTTACGCTGTTAAAAGCCGCGTAAATTTTGGTCACTTTGTAAGTTCCGTTACTTTGTACGTTAGTGTTGCATAGAAGAGTGGTGTTGGGCTTGTTGGTACACGCTTGAAGAAACCGAAAAACCCAGCCTTAGAAACAGTTGCACGAGAAAAGAGTATAGGCAAACACATTGTTGTAAGTCCCACCGTGTGTTTGTCTATACTAAGGCTGGGTTTTTCGGTTTCTTCACGCAATGGATAGACGACCCACGTTATAAGGGGTAGTCGACAGAGCGTCTACTCGATGAACTCCACCTTTGTAACACAGCTACATTTCACCTCAATCTAAACACGGTCTCCCCGGCCGAGACTCCAGCCCGCGAAGAGCTTAAGCTGAGCAAGACAACGTCATCCACGTAGCTACCGCCGGCCATGTTCCTCACCGGTCCACCTTTAAATACCCTCTCCTACGAATTGACGTCGATGTCAGATTCCCCCACGTGGCTTCCCAGCGCGTAGCCAGCGCATACAGTTGAGCGCGCCCGCCACACCAGGTTGTACACGGGCTAAAACAAAGTTCCCGGAACAGGCGCGATCGATAAGAAGCAGAGAAACACGATATAATCCAGTGAAAGGAGCGGGATCAATATGCAGATGCGTTGCTTGTACCGGTTAGGTGCATAGTCCAGATACGGGCTCCAGTTACAAAAGCGCACAGCAGAGCGAGAATGCGTAGGCAATACTGGCGGCGACTAGAGACGACGCAGACGTCCAGTGGCATCGCAATCTCGCTAGTGCCTGGCAAGCTCTGTAATATAGGGAACCTGTCACATTCGTGGTTGTCCTGACGGTGACGGGCGCTTAATAAGTTGTACGCCCAAGCACCCCCGCTCAGAGCTCCATCACTTCCTCAGGAGGACATATGGGCGGGGGCAGAACCCTTTGTTGAGTGTACAGTATACCCTTGTTCACGGAAGTGCACGACAGTGCCTTTATCAGCACGTGTGCGCAACTTAGCTGTTGTTTCGACTGTGCCCAGAGTGTTCGTGTTTTGAATGTTTTGCGCGGTTTGTAACGCGTCCTATGAGAAACGGAGTAGGCGGTGTCGGTTGGAAGAAACCATATGTGGTTCATGCTTTGTTTCGTTACTGAGACGCTTTATTTTAATGTGAAGTAAAGCGGGTGTTGTAGGAGCACGTTCTGATTCCGAACTAAGAAAATAAGACAAGATCGGTTTACCGAGGTAAAATTAGCGAAAATTTCTCTAATGATGTGGAGCACTGAAATTGTCTAAATATAACCGAATCTACATGTACTCTAGAACACGAATTATCTTGAAAGAAAAAAAATCCACGCATATCCACGGAGTGAATGATGATGAGTGGGCGAATGTCCGGAGGTTCATCGGTCGCGCATCGAACGATCTCGAATGATCGTTCCATCCAATGAGAATCGAGCTGAGATGCGCCTCTAGCGATATTCGATTAAACGAGAGCAATGCACCTCCATCCAATCAGATTCGAACACAAAACGCCGCCATCTAGCGCTCTCCTATCACACTATAGCACGTAGAGAGCGCCTCCGCGCCATCTATTGATCAATTCACGTACTAGCTAAGCAGCACAGCAGCGCTCGGACAGACAGACAGACAGACAGACAGACAGACAGACAGACAGACAGACAGACAGACAGACAGACAGACAGACGGAAGCTTCGCCCCACTCATCATCATTCACTCCGTGGATATGCTGTAAATCCGCAGGCGCCATCTAGCGCTCTCCTATCACACTAGAGCACGCAGCAAGCGCCTCCGCGCCATCTATTGATCAATCCACGTACTAGCTAAGCAGCGCCGCAGCGCCATCTCGTGATCATTCTGAGACCTAGAGGTGGCTACGACGACGACGACGACGACGCCGGACTAGCCTATGCCCTAAGGAGCTTCGCCCCCTAGGGTATATAAGAAGGCACATTCATAGTGAGGGCAAATAAGAAGTAGGGCAAAGTAGGGCAATAAGAAGACACATTCATAGTGAGCGTACCTAGGACAAACGCACCTCTTACCGTTTACTCTGAATGTGCGTACATATTGGGGAATTTTAGCGTGTCAGGTAAACCGCAATACGCAAATCACTTTGCGTAGAACGGAATACAAAAAGCAAACAGCGCATGCGCAAGCATAGCTGATCAGCCGGAGCGTATGCCGTCCGCTTTGATTCTTTCGAGTGGTCATCGTGCGTTCTGTAGCCCTAAAGTTGCTAACTGATGGTTGTGTTTGCCTCAGCTTTGTATCATGAAGCTTTGACAGTAAAGCATCTGTGACAATTCGACACCGCTTATGAAAGCGACACTCAAATTGCCGAGGCTGTAGGCTTAGCAAGTGGCTCCCTGAATCAGCAAGGACATAGATCACGCGGTTCAGCTTGTACGGTTTATCAGCCATGGCTGGCGCCACTTGACTGTGACAAAAAACGCTATGCGCTATCCGGTAAGCCTTAGCGTATACCGGTTTACAGGACACGCTAAAATTTTTTTTTACTCTCCCTACCGCTCTAAGTTGATGCACTAAGTCCCTTGGAAACATAACTACAGCTAAATGCCAAAGGTACCATTAAAAGCGACGTTCTGCTGTTCTAGTTGACGACCGAGCTATGACTACAGAAGTAGAATTCTGTACGCGGTCTTTTTTTTTCTTTTTTATCGCCGAAGTTTCCCAATGTAAGTGGCTCCTGGCATTGATTATGCATTTTCCCGACTTGAGGGATAGTGTTCAGCTGTAGTTAAGGCTCTCCTATGGTCTGTTATTGTACTCCCGAAGATTGATGCTAACGATATCAGGGACCTAGAACTCCATAGTCGGCTCGCGTATGCACTAAATGTAAAACAATCGAAGCTCGATACATTTAACCGTTTTTCCTGTCTTATCCTTTTTTGTTCATTTTCACAGGTGTACTGAAACCCCAAACGGCCCGCAATCAAAGTCGTGGCTTACAACTTGCAGGCTTCTTGCAGAAGTACAGACAGCGGAGGCCATGGCAACGGTGATTCACGAAATTATGGATTGGTTACAGAAATTCTACTGGCCTAGACAATCGCAGCCAACGTATTAAGGCATCATTACCAGAGGTTGCAGAATCTGCATGGCCCATCTACCTCGTGAAGAGCTCGGATTACGGTAATACTAAACCACATTAGAAGTTGCATAAGGGACAACAATTTGCGTGGGTACATATACGAAGCTATAGATCACGACACTATCAGTGCTCGCCTCTACAGGCAGAGCGCCTGCATGTGCATTCCGTTTTGCTGGAAACCGCCGTCAATATTTCTGATGTACCTGTACTGGGTTACGCGAGTAAGATAACCCATGACAGGAGCCCAGCGCGTACGGTAAAAGATGAAACGCTGCGCGACGCTGCCCACGTACCATGAATATCCGCTGTCTCTACATGGCAACTGCGCAAGTGTTACCATAAACATGACTAGAATAATGACGTAATGCTACGAAATGGTGCGCTAGTTCCTCGTAGAAATAATACTACGCCGCTGTAACAATAGAACTCTAGAAATCGATCGATCGATTGATTTCTGGGGTTTTAAGCCCCAAAAACTACGATATGGTTATGAGAGACGACGTAGAGGAGGGCTCCGGAAATTTCGGCCAGTTGAGGTTCTTTAGAAACGTCCGCTGATTGCACAGGTGCGTCGAAGGGAGTGAAAAGAGCCAACCGCAACTTTTATGCCGCAAATACACGCGACAGAGGCTTGGTAAGTAAACAAATAGAAGACGCTCCCTACGCGCAACTGTTCCCTTTAACAGCGGACACCCCTGTAACGTCACCGAAGGGTCGTAAGTTTCATGTTGGCGTGAGTTGAGTGTACCGGCTTGGCCTTTTATAAAGATACATATTCGGATGAGCCGTGTTACGGAGGGATCGTCTTGTTCTTCCTTTGACGTCAAATAAAATGATTCTGAATTACGAAAAGCGAGTGTCTAGCATCAGATTTTGCCGCAACAGCCAAGCACCTGAGGCTTCGTCCTAGCTCTCGCTAGTTTTTGGACATCGAAGTACAGGTAATGGACAGTGTAAGGGCCGCCCCAGCCAGACGACTTCGAAAAGACGTCCCCTACGCCTGCATTGATTCGAAAAGAAAAAAAAAGAACAAAGATTAGGTAACTGCCGAAGGTCGTTCCACTTGAAATCGGTCACCGATAAAGACCGTCATACCGACGAGCCTTGTTTAGCAACTGAGCAATAGTCGCAGCAGAAACACAAACAAGTACGTGCACAAACACACGTGGACACAGCGAGTTGTTCATGGGATTTCGACTAACAAATCTGAACACCCTCGGCTGTCCGTAGTCGTCGAGTAACGATTTACACATCTACTATGAATCATTCATGAATTGCCGTTATCATTTCTTCTTCGTAAGAGACCTGTTTTCCGAACGCTGTTATGGAGATCAAGCAGCGATTCCACACGTTATACTGCAGTTACTCGCTATATTGCGTGATGAAATTATTCTAAGGAAGGAATAAAGATATCGCTCGTAGGCAAGGCCATTATTATCGCGGAATAAGGGTTAGACAAATTGCGGCAACGTTCCTCTGACAGAGGCTTGTATTATGGTGATGTTGAGATAATGGGTCTGTGCTGGCAGCAAGAGATTTCGTGCTATATTATTCCAAATGTACTGAAGAACATATTTCCTAGTCTGCCGTATCAGAAAATCGATTTCGTATATACAGAGAAGACATAATGCAGGCTGTCCTTGGGTTGCGAAATTTATACAGGCATTAAGCAATGTGCCTGTTGAAGACAGTAGAATAAATATCTTCGCCCCGTGGTCTTTATTTTCATTTCATTTTTTTTTTTCGTTGTCCTTGATTCCTAAGAATAAACCCGCGTTCATCAATACTTCACCCTAACGTTCAGAGCACCGCGCGATACAACAGGTTTGAGTGCTAGTTTATCGAACGCAGAAGCAGTCATCGCGAAGATAGTTTTACAGTATTGATGTTTTCTTTATTTCGAGGCTTCCGCCAGATGTTACCAGTCTATCGCAGCTGCGGGCGAAGAGGAGACTAAAGAAACTACATTGTTGGTGCTGCTAGTGCGAGGCTGCCGCGATCTTAAGCAGCACATTGTTAAGGCTTGTTTGCGGCGGATAGCCTTGCCACTTAGCGATCGCTATTGTGGCTGAGATTCGATCAGCTTTATAATTAGAGCGCGCCATCAGGCGAACTAGCATGAAGCGTGTGCCTCAAAGAACGATATTGCTTTGTTCCGATCCTGGACCAACGTAAACATTCTTGCGTGCCGCGGTATCGGTGGAAGCTTGAACACCAGCGTCAGCATAGCCGTAATTAATCCGCGAGCTATACAATAAGACGTTCCATTAACGAGCTCACCAGTTCGGCACGTTGAACGAGACGTAGAAAAAAAAAAGATGTTGCTTTCCAAATCTACGCCTATAAGCAGCGTGGAAGTAAGCACTCATTACTACTGTTGTATTAATGCCTCATAATACTAGTTGAGTCCACCAATATATCAAATACAAGAGTGCGCAATACTACTAAGTAGCGGAGTAATAATTGCCTGCTCTAAGAAAAAGAACCGTTGTCATTAGAAGCAAGTAATTATCGTTTAACAGCGCTTGGACAGTATCGCAGGACTTCTGTGAGGAAAAGTCGACGCACATGATGCAAAAACAGAGACATCTATACCTTCTTTTAAAATATTGTAGCGCAAAGGAACACATGGACAGACAAAGAGCACAGGACGTGTGTTCCTTTGCGCTACAATATTTTAAAAGAAGTCATGAACCAAGTATCCCAAGAAAACGTTTTGCTAAGACACCTATACCTTTCGAAGCCTATATGTAGTTTAACTGTACACCGTTCTGTACTGCATATACAAGTGTGCTGGCTGGCGAATTTTTTCTTAGTGGAACTGCCAGGTAGGGCAAAGAATGGGGTACGAAAGTTCTCGTAGCAGCAAGTATAAGCGTTAAAGAAGAAAATTCCTATGCAAATTCTTGTGCCTATTTTCCCGAGCTTTGCGATGTCGTTCCCCCCGTTCAAAAATTTTGGAATGATAGTTGTGATGTATGAATCAATGTCCTCAGAGTATTAACCAGTGTATAAACACATAACCTCGTACCCCCGTCCGTTTATTTCGGCTAGGGGTGAGTTGATACTTAATTTAGCACTTGCATTTTTTCCTATCGAGCACACACAGCTATAGACATCCCCGACGCCTGTATGGTAATGTGTAAGTCTGTATAAGAATAAAACTTTTTGTGAATAGTACAAAAGCATAATGATAATACATAGAACAAGACACCGTAGTCAGGGTACTACAACGGGTACTTCTTTTCAACATGAGGAGGCAGCACAGGTTACGGGATTACAAAACATATGAAATGTGGGTCAAGAGCCATAAGTGGTATGGAAGTAAAACAAAGCTAAATTAAACTAACAAAAATAAGAACACGACCGAAAAGTCCCAAAAATAAACAGTTCAAATAAAAATATAAGTATGATTATCATCACAAACTAAGCATCAGTAACCGAGAGTTTCCATTTTATGTAATATTTTGCCATGTTATCTTTTATGCGTTCTGTTAGTACGTGTTTTCGATTCCATTTCTCCTGATATATTCTTATGTCATCAAATGTGTTTTTGTTTATATCCTGCCTCTTGTACCTGTCCTGCTTGGACCAGTTATTGGTCTGCAGTATTCAATAGATAAATAAAATAAATAATAATATAATCTTTGAGGTGCTTACTTCAACTTGATGGACCTTTAGGGGTTTTGTTTTAAAGGGGATTGTGTTCAAAAATGCAATGAATGAATGAAAGAAAGAAAAAGCCCTGCTCGAAAGAACCGCTGTCTATAGCACGCCCAGTTTTGCACAACTGTTCTACACGCATTAGTACTCGAGAGAAATATTAGCTCCAGCAGACCGCAAATTGTTCGTCGAAGAGCTGCCTTGGCAAGCTAATTTTCTGCGGACGCTTAGCACCGCCCTCTATTCACTGACGTTCGCAGCTCCGAACCCACTGGCGTAATCGGGCATTTGCTTTCTTGCTCGTATTATTCACTTTATGCGTCGCTTCTAGAAGTTCATCCGAAGTCGCTTTAAGCATCTCAACATTGTTACGTCATCGTTGAAGTTCTCGAGAGGAGTTGTTTGGTGCTGATGTAAAGCATCAACACAGGCGGCTTACACCCGATGAGAGCGTGAACGGCGTATCCAGTCTGAATATCAGCACCAGGAGAGATCGATGGCCTTATAATGAAGCTGCGTGCCTTGCCTGCAACTTCGGGATTAATTAGCTCGTCGGCAACTTTCTGTATGTCGCAGACCGTGCGATCGACAGCTACTTCATGATGAGGTCCACGCGTTATGCCAAGTGCGTCATCATGGCATCAAGAAAGTTGCTCCAAATCGCTTTCATTAGCCCGAAACCAACGCGGTGCTGTTTGGTAATTAGCAAGAGCGATTAATTACACGCCTCGTAGTAAAAGTGAAATTCAGCGTTATTGCGCTCCCTATGGAAACTTGATACAGTTCAGAAGGCGTCTACCATTGTCCCATTAAGGGGTAAACGTCCTTTTTAATGGCAGTTGTGACATGAAAGCACTGTCAGCCACAGTGTACTGCCGTGGACTTCTCCGTGTGAATGCGCAAGCACGCACGCACACACACACACACACACACACACGCACGCACGGTAACAGCGATAGAACCTCAAACCATAGTTACACCCCAGAACTGATGACAGCGCTACACCAAATGCACCCAATCAGCATCCAGTGCAGAAAGTTTTAGGTTTGAAACGAATTAACAAGGAGACATGCTAAATCCATCTATCAAAGCACCTTAACAAAATACTAAATATAATGGTCGCACGGAAGAAGCATGCAATGACCTTTCGCAAGCCTCAGACGACGAAAAAAGAAAAAAAAAAGCACGATACAAGACTGCCGAATAACGCCGCCAGACTCGTTAACGAAGCAAACCATTTGTACCTTGACTCCTATCAAGCTCAACATTGGAATTCAAGTGAACAAACTGATCCCTCTATGATTTAGTTCCTTTAGCCTTGTCTCATTAGCTTACTCGCCATTCTTTCAGCGACGTCCTGCAGTGCGTGCCTCCATGCTGCTCGCTGGTAGCCGTGCACCCATATTAAGCTGACCACTCCAAGACGCACGCCTTCATAAGGCAGATATACGTAATGCTTCCAAACACAGCAGGCAGTTTGCCCGAAGTGCGTGACAGCACGCCACTGTGCGAATTGCAACCCTCTTTAAGGACAAGACATTAGGACAAGATCTGCAAAGATCTTGTCCTAATGTGTCCTTTGTTCGCAGCTACTCCCCACCGATCTATCTATCTATCTATCTATCTATCTATCTATCTATCTATCTATCTATCTATCTATCTATCTATCTATCTATCTATCTATCTATCTATCTATCTATCTATCTATCTATCTATCTATCTATCTATCTATCTCTTGCTGAACATCTTATGCTTCTCCGACGTACCCCTGCACTGTTGAAAGCGAAGCCACCCTGACGAATTCTTTCGTTCCTTCAGACACATTCCCTTCAAGAAGTAGGGTTGGCTATGTTGCTGTAGCGCTCTTACTGCGGTGGTGCACCCTTTACAGGAGCCAGGTGCCCCTCTTCCGAATTGCAACTTCGAATGCATTTACATCCAAAGCTTGTAATGTGTAGCCCGTGTCGGCGTAGTCGCCGTTGTGGTCATCACGCCAAAACCATTTTATCATAGACAAAAAGTTTACCGGTGCTCGGGTTTGAACCCAGGCCTCCACTTTCTGAAGGCAGATGTCTCAAACCATTACAGTACGCATCCATGCTTAAGAGATGTGAACATATCGGAGCCACGTAAGTGCCTTGGAATTTCTGGATTTCCACACCTCATGGACCATAAAGAAAAAAAGAAAGGAAGAGGTCTTTGGTGTTAGGGTTTATAGCCATGACGGAAAGGGTCTCCACTACCAGCCTGCACACTTGTGCTTGCGATATGTGGACATATCTGAAGCATATGAATTCCTTAGATTTTCTACTGCCCAAGGGTAAAAAAGGAAAAGTTGTAGACCAACCCGGCTTGCCGCGTAATCATATCTCAGTTTCGGCACGTGAAGTTGTATCCAATATTATTAAATTATCAATAATAATATTCATTATTTATATTAATTAAATAATTAGTACTTGTTCGAAGCACAACGAATGCTATTAGGCTAGAGTATATACGTTTAGTGACACCTTCATTTCTAAATGAAGCTATTTATTCGAAGGCATCTGCGTTAAAGGTGCACGAACTGAAAGCGATAATGTGCACGCTCAACACGTGTCTTTTCGCCGACTTACTTTTCGTTCCATTTTGATACATCATAGCAGTATACTCACGGATGATTTGATCCTGCTATAAAAAACGATATTAAAAGATGGAAACAAGATGTAAGGGTCGTCGGAATGCGAGGGAGAATATGTTATGCCGGATAAGACGCACAGCCAGGTGGTGAACGTGTGGGGGAGGAGGCGACCATTGTTGTGATGCATTGTACAGCTGGTGACTGGAAACTGGCTTGACAAGTGTTTGGCGGCCCCAGGGGAAGGAGTAATTCAGACAGCGTGTCCAGGAATGTCTGTAGTCACCAGCTGGTTTGGCGCCCTCACCCCTCCCCCGCGGCGTGGTGGGCAGCAAGCGTACCCACTGTATGGTTGTCATTGGTTAGAGCGGCGTCGGGGTGTAAATCGCCGTTTGTGATTGGCTGTGAGAGGTTGAGGGGCGGAGCAACAGGTGTATATAAGGTGGCCCCTTTTGCCTGGCAAGGGAGATTGGAAGAAGACTGGAAGCAAGACTGGAAGCGGAGGTTGGAAAGGCCGAAGGTAAGCAGTAGGTTGGAGGGTAGCCCGAAGGTTGGCGAGGACGGAGTGGATAGTGCTAGAGAGTACATCTAGCACGAGTCCGGGTGGTGGTTACGGTCGCAGGAGCAGTGCGATGCACTGGGGTCGGCTCTGTCGAATGGAAGCGATCGTTCCACCAAGGTCCTCCCAACTGGGGTTCGGGCGCGGATAGTACTAGAGGGGATATCTAGTACGAGTCCGGGCGGTGGTTGAGGTCGCAGGAGAGTTGCTATGCACTGGTCGGCTCTGCCGAATTGGAGCGACGGTCCCACCGCTAGGCCCTACCAACCGATGGCTCCACCTAGGTCCTACCAACCGAAGCTAAGTCATCCATGTGCATGTCAATGTGTATGTAATGTCTGTCTCGTATATAAAGTCTCGTGTTGTGTTTGTGTGAAAGGATGGTATCCATCTTTCAAGTCGACAACGCGACGGTGGGCGGACAGCAGGAAGGCTTCCGTCCATCCTTCTTCGCAGCAGCAACGCTAGCTGGAGGAGCTCGGCTCCAAAATGAAGAAGAGAAGTAGGAAGGAGAAGAGGGTGGGAAGAGAGGACGAGTTCCTCCTCCTCACTGGCAACAAGGTCACCTCACCCCCTTCTCTACAATTTCCTTGCTTGAAATTTACTCAAGAGTATCACGTAGCCGGATCACGACACATTGTGTAACCTCGGCCAACGTAGCAGAGAATTCGTGCTCATTCACAATTCATGCGCTTATGACTGTGATTGGAATGAAACGCACATATGACGGTACAGTGAATCACAACACTCGTGACACGAAGAAGTTTTTCCTTCTTCTGCTTAGAGAGAAGTTTCGCAGCATCCAACAGGAGTGCAAAAACACTGGGTTTCCTACTTTTGACGTTGCGCATTTCGGTCTTGCCACGCACGGTGCATTTCTCGAATGAGGCGCGGTGTGGACATGATACGTGTCAGCAAAGCGTGAACAGCCAGGATTCTACAAAATCGTAGAAGCACGAACACCTACGTGGCTACAATCTTTGTAATGCCCTCAATATACCGCGCGAAACATTTCTTGAACGCGATCGCCCACACTGTGCCCATATTGCTAGAGGCGTTCGATGGGCATGGGTTACCAGGAATTTCCGTTTATATTGCGCAAATCCGGTAAGCAATTGTAGAATGCCAGAAAGCATTTGCGAGGTGCATAGAGAGATCAGAGTGAAAAATGTCGGGGAGGTGGTGGAACGTGAGAAGTGGCGCAGTAAAGCTTAGTAACACAGCAGCCTTTATGGAATAGGGATCACGAGGTGGTGTTTTCTTTTTTGTTCGTACATAGCGTTTCTCTATTGAGAGTGCCTTCCGAAGAAAATTTGGAAATGCGCGCACGTAGATGTTTACGTAGAAACATACTGTAAAGACGCAATACGGTAAATTGTACACGAAAGAAGTACGAAGCCTGTGCGCAAGTTGCGCAGACCTGTATAATTCCGGAGATGTACATTCTTTTTAGACAACGCAAAAGAAAACTAATCGTAAGCAAGTACACGACGGTCAGTATCAATAAGAATTGGAAAAAATTCGCCATAACCCAATAAGGCACACCTCTTGCATTTTTTGTCACTACCTTCGAAAAATGGTAGTACCGGGATATTGAGAAAAAGTTTGGCCGTGATTGTCCCTTGAACCTTCATCGCAGTTGTCGCAACATGGAAGCGGCGATGCCGCTAAGATCATCCTAGATTTGGTTCCCGGCCATGGTGGCCGCATCATCATCATCATCGTCGTCGTCATCATCATCATCATATCTGCGCGTACTGAAGGATCAAGGCCGCTCCCATAGATCTACAATTAACCCGGTCCTGAGCTAGCCGCGGGGATGTTATCCCCACAAACTTCTTGATCTCATCTGCTGACATAACTTTCTGCCACCCTCTGCCACGCTTGCCTTCTCTAGGTACCTTCGGTTATCTCGCATTCGCATTACGTTTTCTGTCCAGGTCCATTTCTTCATTTTGATTTCTACTAGGGTTGCTTCAACACGCGTTTGTTCCCTTATTCATCCCGCTCTCTTCTTGTCCCTCAACGTTAGGCCTATCATTTTCCGTTCCTTTGCTCGCTGAAGGCATTTTCTGTTCCTTTGCTTGGAGGCTCACTAAAGGGTTTCCATTTAAATGGAAGCCCTTTAGTGAGCCTCCAAGTTTCTGTCCCGTAGGTGAGTACTGGTAAGATGCAGCTGTTATACACTTTCCATGTGAAGGACAATGGTAAGCTACCATTCATTAAGGCCCGCATTTCGATGGGAGCGAAACACGAGGGACACCCATGTGCATAAGCTTGTGTGCACATTTCAGACAGACAGACAGAGAACTTTGTGCACATTTAAGACTGTTTAAAAAATCCGTAGTCTCGCACTACGGCGCGACTCATAATAATATAGTGGATTTGGCATGTAAGATTTAAACAAGTAAAATAATTATTCATATCGATTATGAACTGTGATCATCTCGTACATTTATTATTGCATCTCACAACCGCTTGCGCATCTGTCCCGATTTTCGACCCTTGTTATTACATCTTGCACTCAAACTTCCGTTTTTCCCGCGGGAAAGCTGCATCCCAAATCGAACGCACTAAATCGAAGCCCGCTGAAATCAGGCTCGCATGCGAGCGGCCTTGACGTGCCCCTATCAATTTATCAAATGGCAGCCACCGCACGAATTCGATTCGCCTGCTCCTTCCAAACGAGGTCAAAACGGCCAGGGTCCCACAAGTACACACGAATACGATGCAGTGCCATTGAACTACGTATGGATCTTGCACCTGAAATTGCCGTTCAATAATCGACCGTAGTAAGACTCGTGGCGACATTTTCGACCAATCAGTCCATTGGTCACGAGAGTAAGATTAGTAACACATGAAAAAGCAGTGCTTGTTAGAAAATAGCGCATTACCAAAGAATGTTTATTAAGGCAATCTTAATACCGAAACCATGCAGGCTATTTTGCACATGTTATGGCAAAAATGAGTCACGGAGAGCAGGAAAATTATAGAGGAAGAAAGAAACTGGGAGACGGTGTCATGCGAGGGCGTCAGTCTTGGAATTTAGCAAAATAAGAAAAGAGGAAATCATGAAAAGTAGGCCCTGGTCACGTGAGAGGCCAGCGGTAAATTCTAGTATGGCCAGGCGCCACTAAAGGCTACCGTGTCCCAAACAACCTTCAGTGGTTCGCCGGCTATATAGGCTCAGTCCCTCCAGAGAGGCACGGTGCACAAGGCGTCGGGGGACGCTGATTTGCCGTGACTAGCAGAGTCACGTAAAGTTGCCTCCTAATTAAACATTTTTTTCTGTGTAGGGAAGATTCAGAACAATACGTCGGCGTACTGTGCTGAGGCTTCACTTCGTGGTTGCAGCTTGCCCTGGATTAATTTGTAAAGAAACAACAGCCATGCTGAAGCAATACGATATTTCCGAGTTTAGCTGTTTAACGATTATATCGAACAATGTTTCGCAATTTAATCAAAGTCGACGCGCTCCAGTGCTGCTTCGTACACGTAGACCTCAAAAGAGACTAAACGATAACAAGAAGTGCATTGTCTTGCCTGTGTAAGTTTGAGTACTAAGCTTACATTTGTCCTCTTCACACTATCATTTAAACCTCTTTTTTTATTTTTATATGTATTCTTTTAAATCGTTGCCTCAGGAAGGAGAGATCGGAAAATACGATATTAAAATGGAAATCCAAAGCCAAAATCACGTATATGTACCCGTATATGGTGCATCGCCAATAGAAAGAGCGGGATACGATGTACAAGCGCATAGAGTGACTTGAAAGAAAAAAGAACAATTACAAAAACTGAACTGCAAACTCTTGCGCTAATTCTTTTCCCATGCACACGCTGTAATGGAGAGAAGACGACAGAGCAACCAAACGAGGCACATCGTTAGTGGCAGCCACGTGGCTTGTTCCCATGTTTTCTCGTATTCTGTCTCGCTTCCTTCCGTTACTTGACGCCCGTCCTTGACGTTCTTCAAGTTCCTGATGCTTACGCGTCAATAAAACACGCCGAAACAAAAGCAAACAAGGAAGAAACACCCAACCTTTCTCGCTTAAAACGGCATTGAAACAATTATGAATGAAATCAGAAAACGGTGCAGATTAATCGTCAAAGCTCCCACGCACATGTGAACCAAATGTTGTCGCACCGCACGTGTCAGATAATTAAACATTGGTTTCAAACACAGCCGGAGAGCGCCAGCCCTTCCTTCAGCAAATGACGTCACTGGGGGCACCGACTAAGTCCCTTGAGGCAGAAATAGCATTGGCTGATTTCATGATCGCGGGAAGTTCATCTGCTATGCTTTATTTGATCGTTTTGAGTGCAACAAATAAAAAGAAATATGAGTATCTCTCTTAAGCAGCAACGGCAAATGTCAAACGACGCAGTCAGTTCACCAGTGACGTCATTTGTTCAAAGAAGAGCGGGAGCCTTCCAACTGCGTTTGAAACTAAATAGCGATTTGCCTGTTGCGTGCAGTGCAATAACATTTGGCTAGCATGTCCATAGGGGCCTCCGCGACTAGTGCTACCGTTTTGTGACTATGTTGAAAAAGGATTGACAGGTAACAACACATGGAAGTAAGATGACAAGGTTAACGAATCTCTACTCTCGGTAAGCGACAGAAATAAAAATAAGGCCACTCACCAGCGACGAACAGTTCGAAGTGGGCCTCGGTAACTGTGACAGCGCCGGTGGTGACGTTGTCGTCGCGATATGTGACGTTGCACACGTAACTTCCGGTGTCAGCTCTCTCCAGCCGGTTGAGGCGCAACGCAGGTGGGTCGCTCAGCAGCGAGAAAAATGCCCTGTGCTTCCAGCGGGGCTGTTTCCAGTGGCTTCCATCAACCAGGCCGACGCTAGCGGCCAGCACTCTCTGCGATAAGACGGGTGCTTCCAGGGCGTACACTTTTTTGGGCTCTTTCTTGGTGCTGCTCGGAGCGGGTGAACTTCGAGATTTGACGGTGCTGAGGTGGAACCAGATGGCGGACAGCGGCTCACGTGACATGTCGATGGGGCACGGAAGTGACGTCTGGTCGCCTTCCATGACGTTCAGGGGTTGCACTGCTGTGGACACATCACCTGCGAACGAAAAAGACAGCGCTAAGCTTCGCCCTATGCCACTGTGGCCATTTTGCTTGTGATTTGGATTTAGGAATACAAGGCTCTCAATAAGTACAGCGCTTTAAAAGAAACGCAGCCTCCTTCATGACTCACCCGCCTTGGTGATTGGTCTCTTGGCACTTGAGCGTTGACCCGAAGGTCGCCGGAGCGCATTTCGATGGAAGCGAAATATTATAGAGGCCCGTGTACTGTGCGATGTCAGTGCACGTTAAACAGCCCTAGATGGTGGAAATTTCCGGAGCCTTCCACTACGACGTTTCCCAAAATTGCATCGTGATTTCGGGATGTCAAACACCAGCAGAAGTTATTCTCCTTCATGACCGCCATTAACGCGGGCGTGTTGAACAGCTGCGGGAAACTGGTGTAACCGGCAAAGTTCGAGCCCTGCGCATGCTTGACCAGATGGTCAAAGCAACGACACTTTCGATGATAGCCGCGCGACCTTGCGCAGGTCACCATGTTGATCATTCCGACTGATGGGAGGTTGCATGAGCGAGCTATTTCTTGTGTGATGAGTTATTAGTTTGCACTGGAAGGATGCATGTAGATGGATCACCCTTACTGCAAAAGTGCATGACGCAAGCTATCGCATTCTTCCGGTCCAATCATTAAAAGGTGAAGTTAAGCGACGTACGCCGATAAGACATTCAGGCCAGGGGGAATGAACTCGGAGAAGGCATTACGTCACATCGCTAGCATCGGCAAGCGAACTCGCGATCAACTACTTTTTTACTCTCGCATTATCGGCCCTACACGTGTCCTTCTAACAATCACCGTATTTGTTTAAGCACGTTTCGTCCTTGGGGACTTTTTAATCAATGCGCAGTCGCACAACTGTTGGGAAGTAGCACTGCCCGCCAAACTAGTTACATACCCACTTCACTAAGGCGTACCCCGTGCAGTGACGTGTCGACCCCGCGGTAGGACGATACGTTTGACTTCGAACAAAATGCCCAACGCTTTCTGATAAGTCCCTTAGTCCATAATGATAAAAATACTACTCAAGCCACTGTTAACCGATGGGGGCACGTTACAAGCAACCACGTCGTTCCTTTATACTCCAGCAGGTGGTGCCAAGGGTCTCAGTAGCGTGAGGCTTACGGAAGCGCAAGTCTCTGATGTTACAGATAGGCACGACGATGCCTATACGCGCTGATTGAAGGAAATCCTACAGGGGGTGTACCAGTTGTATGGCCTGCTATGCACGGACTAAAAAAAAAAAAACACCTTTATGGGATGTCTTATTGCGAGAGCAATTATATTGGCACTTGAAACATGTTTTCGCTGTCCGTGTCACCCGCCGCTGTCGTAGGTCGCCGCCAGGCTCTGTATGTATAAATATGTATAGATAATTCGAAATGCAAAATAGAAGCAACATTAATGAAGTTTTCACGAGGCGCCCGAGCGGGATTCGAACCCACGACCTCTCGGCACTCGTGTAAGCGTCTCAGGCAACTGACAGGCAATACAAGAGGTAGATTTTTTTTTTGTATTTATTACAGGGAACAGAAAACGTTGCATTATCACAAACAATTGGAAAATGAGTAATCAGGCATGTTCGAACACATCTCGAAAATGAAAAAGCAAGCAAAGCTGTCACGAGAACGCTAGTATATGCTGCGAATTTGAATTATTTGCTCCTATGAGATATCCATTCTTTTCTACGCGCGTTCAGTACGTAGTTCCACCAATATTTCTCTTGAGGGGCTGCACAGACAAATGAGAAAGAGGAGATCATACGGTGAGGTTTTGTCATTTGTCACGTAAGTGTACCTGATGTTCGTAGAGGTAGTGACAAAGCCCTTGTTCAATGTGCGCTGCGGGCCACCGAATCTTATCGAAAGCGCAAGCGGCACGCGGTTCATACAGTATACCATCTGAAGATGGGAACATATGGTAGTGCTCCCTGAACTGCATTTTGCGAAGTAGGTTCCCTTTAGACTTTCTTTGTTAGACAATCCCCTTGATACGAATGTTACAGAATACGACACAATTGCTGGTGTAGTGCGCGGGTAATCTGGCTATTGTCGTGCTATCTACGGAATGTATAAAACTAAGGAAAGAGATGCTTTCTAAACAACATAAGGGAACTAAAAACCAAACGGAACAAAACCCAAAATTTGCGTTCCGCTGAGGTACCCCTCTACAACAAACGAACCAGGCAAACGTTTCTTTTTCACCACTGAAGGGCAATATCTCGATTCCGTAGAGAAAACTGTTCGTAAGAAGTCGTCAGAAAACAAATTTACATGACGTGAGACTACGAAAATGTGGTTTCCTAGAATCGTAGAAAGAAGCGGAACGCCTCTTACTGAGGATTAAATTGAAAACGCGAGTACGTGTATGAAGAAAACAAAACTGACGAGGCTGTAGATAAGTTAAACTCCATTCAGTATTCACAGCATGCAAGATTGTAGAGCCTGGCGAGACCATGTGCAATGGCTGCGCTTGCACGAAGAAATGGTTAAACGTGCTTACCAGCGAACACGTGGAATTCCCATTATTCTGACAGATTGAAATGTTGCGCAGCTTCAATAGGGAGTAATAGTTGAGCGGCTCAGCGGGCCAGCGGGCCCAGCGATGGAGCGGAGGGGACAGCGGACCGCATCATGAAGAGAAGAGTAATAGCTGAGCGACGCCCCGCTTCTTTCAGCGGAACTTACCGCTGCGCCACCTGTTGAACAATGTTGGAGTTACTGTCGATCGAGCAGAGGTTTTTATCTGTAGAATAAATTGAAGTTACTGCGAAAAGGATATCGCAAAAGTAATTTTTCATTAGATCACAGGTGTTATGTGGGAAAACATCTTCGTTTTTGCTACATGACATGACGACATGCCGCCGCCGCTTGTGTTGGGGGCTGCCATCTTGCAATACGCTCGCACGCTGGCCCGCTGCGCACGCTCCGCTGAAGAGACGAAATGAGCGGGCGAGCGGCTCGCTCCGTAAATGCGCTGGCTCTCCGAGCGTGCCGCGCATGCGCAGTTGGCGTCTCCGCTCGTTCGCTGGGCCTGCTGGCCCGCTGAGCCGCTTAGCTATTACTCTCTAATGTAGGCAACGGTAGGCGAGTGTTCGAATACCGAATGGTGTTCCTTTGGGATTTGCCGTAAAGACGAAGCAGTAAAGACGAAAACGCTCGAATAGCTTACATATATTTCACTGCGTAAACTTCACTAAAATAGACATTAATATTGGTACAAACGCACACAAATGTAATCCCCGCGGGCTTTATGTTGGCATGAAACAGATACTAGGCGTAAGGGAAGCAGACTACGTCTCTCGCGAAGCCAGACTTCACCAGTGATATATCAGCCACTCGCGACGTTTGAAAAGTTCCGTGCACGCGAGGCCTTTGCTTGTTTGTTGCCGATGCTCCGTTTTAGCTTGTAGTGTTCAAATGATCAATGCTGTAACGGTGAAGTCATTTTGGTATAACGCTCAGTACGTCTGCGCAGTATTTCAGAAAGTACTACAATTGCTTAGCTCCTAGCACTATACGAGTTAGTCTAAAAAAAATCTGTTCACACATCATACAATGCACAAAAATAAGTTTGTCACACAACAGTTAATACGTTGCTTAAACGGCCAGCAAACAACTCCTAGGTCTTCATCTTTTATTCTTTTTTTAATGACATAAGTGGGAACTTGCAGGACGTGAACATCATGCCACAACAATTTCGCGAATACACGCTATATATAATAAGGAAGCCACAGAGCATACACCAACCTTTTCATGGCCGCTTCTGCCGGTTTCGATTTCTCGTTCGGCCACCCTAACCTTTCTCCGCCGCGTAACCCTTCTCCATCGGGCCTACGCCCACTTCGGCAACGCGCCACGACGTCAGCGCTCGTTACCGGCACGCCGCATCACCGCACGGCCATGGCGCAGTTTCGTAGCGCCGTTTTCGACCGGTCTACGAGATCACTGGGACGCGTCAAGTACAGGAGTACAGATTTTGGGGCTAGTATTGGTTCGTTCCACGAGATGAAGCCATATACAGCTGAAGTGACAAGGGCAGGGAAGACGACAGGACATGCGCTGTCTTGTCGTCTTCCTCGGCCTTGTCCGCTTCAGCGCTATGTCTTCAGCTTATGGAGCGTCAAGTTCCACAGCCTGAGAGATGACGTCACTCAGTGGACGAAGAGCAATGGCCGCGCGCCGAAGAATTATGTTGAAATAGAGCGTCTGAGGAGAGCGCAGCGTTGCGATATCCTCACAATGTGATCGCCGCTGCCTCCTCTACGAATTAGCGAGGTTATTTAGAAGGTATAAAAAGACTCAGGGCCTCTTTACTAGCCCTAACGTCGTTCGGTGATATCACAGTTTATTTCCGCTTGCGTCACTGCGCTTCCAGCGTAAGTACACACATACATTTAAAATCCCGAAAGTTGACCCCGGGACACCATCGGAGCTATACATTTTGACAACCGAACTCTACTGCGCAGCATCGCAGGCATTGCATGCTATTTGTGAAATGCGGATGTGAAATAGCAGCGCGAGAGATCCCACTAGCAGCGGGCGAGTGCCGACGGAGTGCCGGTATGCACGCGACGGGTACATCAAAGAAAAATGAGATCGGCACGCACGGTAGCCGAGTGCGTTTAAATGTAAGCGACCCACACACGCCAACTGTGGCGATTCGCGTGTTCAGCCAAGAGAGAAAGAGAGAGAGAGAAAGGGGGAGGGGCATTGCGTGCCGTCTTACTCGATTTCGTCAATCGCCCCGCGCACTTTTTCTGTGAACACGCCCTCCAGGTCGAAGTGGAAATGAACACGCATCTTTGCTCAATTGTTTTGATTACTTTTTTTCTCGTTCCCAGGAATCGAAACGCGCCTATATTGTCCAGGTTGCCGCGGCAGGGTTGTATCAAGAGATTTTAGTCATGCCACGCGAAGATGCGCCGATGACAAGATATTAAGTAAAAAAAAATAATGGAATACGCCATGCGAGTGCGACCCAACTGTGTAATGCATAGAACGAACAAAGCCATGTTATAAATCAGTTTATTTAAACTTATTTCATTTATTTACACCGAACCGCGCAAAGTTTCACACAGGCGTTTGGTTCATGACGTGACTCTAAATTCATTGGGAAATACAAATAATGGCTAGGGGTAGTACCCGCACGTTAAAATTTGTCCAGAAAAACGAATCAATTGTTTAAATACTTCGAGGTAGGTCTGTTTTGAAGTGAAACTTCACTAGTACTTAGCAGACTGACTTAATGACAAGTTCTGAGGTTTTACGTCCCAAATCCACGATATCAATGTTAAAAACTCCGTAGTGGCGTGCTCCGGAAATCTCGACCACCTGAAAGTTCTTTAACGTGCACTGACATCGAACAGCAGATGCGCGATCAGCATTTCGCCTTCATCGATATGCGGCCGCCGCGGCTGGGATTCGAACCCACGACCTTCAAGTTAGCACTCAAGTGCCAAAGCTACTAGACCATTGCGGTGGGATAGCAGATTGCCTTCGAACGTCTGGCAGTAAGGTGTCGTAATAATAATAATAATAATAATAATAATAATAATAATAATAATAATAATAATAATATCTCAAGAAATGAATATTAAGCGCATAACAACGTCTTCATTATTTACTAAGCAAACTACAATCTAGATCAATGACAGTTTTGTGCGACACATTCGAGTCGGTGCTGTGCCTTCGAGTACATCAAAGAGAATCCGCTGCGGTTCCTAATATCTCTAAGAATTTTGCCCGTAATAATGTTAATTCTCGCCAGGCATCTGCTTTGAAGATTACATCACGACAGCTAGAACTTTCCCTCAGTACTCCGTCAGCCGAGTTTGACCGTGTACAGTGCGAGCTCGAATTAAAGCGTGGCTTACGAGCACCCGAACTAACGTAAGCACGAAAAGAAAGAAGTAACACTTAAGAAGGCTTGAGTCATTAAGCCTTCCTCCCTACTCTGTGTGCGACTGTCTCTGCGAGCATGTTTTTGTTACGAATGGTAGCGTTGCGATTTTAGCCAGAAAAAAAAAATACACGAAGCTAATTTTTCCAGCGCCGAGAGGGCGCTCACATCGCTTAAACTTTCCTTATCTCCAAATTCAGCACATTGCCTCCTCTTCTTCCGCAAGAACCTAACACGTTTTATTTCCAACAGAGAAAAATAAAGCAGAACAGAGAGCATCTTGACACGAATGTGTGGCCAGCAAAGAAGTCCCTTTTGCTGATGCACTTAAGCTCTACAGTTTCACTAAGCGTTACTGCAGTACGTAGCACCGTCAATGCAGCATTTGTAAAACGTGGACTCTTACGTTTAACACTGCGTTTCACTTGCTTGTCTAATCCTGCCTTTCTATTGAGAGATAAGCGCTCGAGTTCCGTCGTTATGCTATGAAAACAAGGCAGTTGCGTTATTTAGTTTCGTGGCCAAAATTCTTTGGACCGAATAATCTTTTTTTTTCCCCCTGGTAGCACATGCAGAGGGTCGTGAAGGAATACGCAGGCGCTCTGTGATAACGCAACGTCTCCTCGAAATAAAGGCCTGGCAAGAAGGGGAAAGCCTTGCTTCTGTCACGATACTATTCTCCCACGAAGACAAACGATACATAAGAAATAAAAAGCTGTAAAATTTGCGCGCCTCCTTGGGTACAGCAAGGTGACACGTACAGCATAGGACGTCAGAAATTTCGGTGCCATATTTTGCGGCCCTGACATTTCTATCGTCGCGGGCGCGACAACGATGAAATGTGGCCACATAAATGAGCGGTATTTTTACCCCACTCACCGATTTATCGATTGCGATCTCTTTCACGACGCATTATAGATCGAAATATACGATCGCAGATACAAAATGCTGCGCTTGTGGCGGGTATACAGGAGGAGGGAAGGAGTGTATGCGCCGTTTGGCTTCTTCGTCGACAAATGACGAATGTGATATGCTCATATTGAAACTTAGTGCAATGAATGCAGGACAAAGAAGAAAAGGACACCGGGCTAGAGCTCTGCGCTCATCCCGTTCTTTTGTGTGTGTGTGCGTGTGCGTGTGCGTGTGCGCGCGTGCGTGCGTGCGCGTGCGCGCGCGTGTGTGTGTGTGTGTGTGTGTGTGTGTGTGTGTGTGTGTGTGTGTGTGTGTGTGTGTGTGTGTGTGTGCGTGCGTGCGTGCGTGCGTGTGTGTGTACGCGCGCGCTAAGCACCTTGTGCATACGGGCTGTCGGGGTCTGCTGTCATCGCCATCACGGTAAAGCGAGCGGTCAAACTATGGTCAAATAAAAGGAACAATGCATTAACTGGCATTAGCTACGCGATCGATGATATGTATAATAAATGTACATATGCATATATAGTAGAAACAAATAGAGTCTTCTGCCTCTCATTGCCCAGCAGCGGCGATTGACCGGTCCATCACTGCTCCACAGATTTCACGTTAGTGGAGCTGGCTTACCGCTGGGCTTGAAAAGAAAGATTTTTTTCTGCGATAAAGGAGCTGGTAGGATCTGTGCAATAAGAATGACAACAAAGAGACGGGTAAATGATACACTGTCATACGCAAGAACAAGTTCGTGGAATGCTTAAAAGTTATCGTTTATTGCATTCAGATTTCAGGCAACAGAAATTTCCATGGCGGGGCAGGCAGGTGTGTCGATGAGAGAGTAAAGGAGCCTAGTTATGTGTGCTCATTGCTGACACATCCAGGTTAACCTTGTTTAACACTGCGCAGAATATAGCTTTGAAGGTACGTAGGTGTTCGCACGTTCCGCGGATCAGCCGGGAAATGATATTATTAATAATAGTTGTGATTCGGTTAGGGAAATTGTGATTAGGTTAGGTTGCATGTAACCTAACAAACCATGTTTGGTTGCGGTCTGCGTTGTCGATAAGGGATGTTACACCAGACGCGGTGTCGACAACTACCTCTACATCATCATCATCAGCAGCAGCAGCAGCTTATTATAGTTCCCCTGCAAGACGAAGGCGTCTCCCAACGATTCCCAATTCACCCTATCCTGAGCGAGTTGTTTCCACCTTATGCCAGCAAACTCTTTAATTTCATCGCTCCATCTAATCTTTTGCCTGCCTCTGTTGCATTTTCCCTCTCTTGGTATCCATTCCGTCGCTCTTAATTAATTCGTCTTATTTCAAATATAACTGGATTATTAGGCTTCGCTTACTCATTGCTATATGAGGCCTCGGTTTGGACAACGTTTATTCTCAGTAGCTCGGCAGGTCGCTCGATGATGCCAACGCGCTGGGCGCAAAACACTATGATGATGATCACACACCAGCGATGAAGAAGATACGCAGAACGCATGGTGATGATGGTAAAATACAGATGATGAAGACGCGCTTAATAAACTCCCACAGCTAGCTTAATTAGGCTGTGTTTAATTATTTTTAGCTTAATTAGTCTTAGTGTATATATACCTGACCTAAATATTCCTAACTTATTCAGACTTCAATTTAGACTTACCTGGTGTTAGCTTAATTATGTTTGACTTAAATATCCTTAACCTGAATTGGTCGGACTCTAATTGATTAGTCATACCTTAGAGAAACTTGGTACAATTGGCTTTAACACGATTAGGCATCACTTAATTAGTACCAACATAATCAGGCTTGGAATAATTAGTCTTAACTGAATTAGGTATCACTTGGCTTAATTAGCCTCAAACTATGCAAGGCGCGGTAGGAATGGCTGCGTGCAATGTCAATGTGTCAGGGTTGGCCTAAGTGCAGGTGAAACGAAGCGACGTCACAGCGCATGAGCATCTGGCTGTAGTTATGGGCAGTCGTGTCTAGGCCTCGCGGTGCAGGTGCGGCGCAGCTGTGGCATTAGCGGTTGCTAGGCCGTGCGAAATGCTCCGAGGCGGTTTTCTGCGGACACCAAAGCTTTTATGACAAGCGCTGTTCAGTGCCGACCGTAAGATATGTTCAAATACAAGCAATAAGTGCTCGAATCGACTATGAACTTACCACAAAGCTCTCAGAAACAAAAGCCCGTGACGTGGCGCCCCCCCCCCCCCCTTCCCATGAGCTATAGATCTTACACGGAGTAATAATTTCATACAGTTCCTTGTTTCAAAGCTGAATCTGAATCACGGGGCCTGGATCAAGCCCGAAATACTAAGCTCGCACTGCGTTTTAAGACCGAACAAAATTGACCTGTGTCGAAGCACTGCATGTGAGGTTTAATTATTCAGTAACGAACGGTCATTGACTAAGTAATATTGGCTCGCCTTGCACGATATGCTCGAGGGAATAATAAATAAGGGTCGCCCCTTCATGCAGCTTCGATCCTAGTCGGCATCGAGCGTGAAAGAAATAGCCACCGAGCACCCGTACGCCGTCCGTTCAGTATAGAACCATCTGGCATAAACATTTGCGCGATAGCACAGCACGTCACCATATAGCTCTTTGTGGTAAACAATCGTTCCTTTTCATCTGGAACAATTACATTAGAAACCTGTAGGCCGCGTCAGTCTCGACAGTGGACTCCTGATTGCCTTAGAGTCCCGTGTACCCCCGAGCTCATTTGTTGCTAATGCCATTAGCAATCCTGTATTTGATGTCGTCGCCGAAATGTGGTCTCATCGATAAGCTGACTGGAGCAAGGGAGAGCTCTGGACCGAAAGCAACAAGGTTACTGCATACAACGTAGTGTGGCTACGTTAGGTTACGGTTGACTTGGCACTGCGTTTACAGTCGACTTATCGTTATTGGTCAGAACATTCTTTCGATAAGACAGCTCAGTTTTTATGAGACTGCAGGAAGGAAGGAACTCAATGTTCCACGGAGAGATAGCGAATAGAAATCCTAAAAGTGAACCGAAGTGCAGAGATCATGAAAATTATTCGTAATAACAATATAAAGGCGCGTAGGCTTCACTACAACAGCAGCAAACGTGAAAGCGGACTTTAGATACGTTGCCAGGGAGACCCGGAAACATTTGGACTGGACACAGTGTAGTGCGCAAACTGGTCATCGAGATAAACGAGTAAAATACGTTGTACACAATGCTTCGTTTGACTTCATTGCCTGTGGACTTCAAATGACGTTATAAGAAAAACGGGGAGGAGAAGGGGGGGGGGGGTGTAGATTGCCAAAGAACGGTCGCATATATCATGCAGTCAATGTGCGTTGTAGAGAACGAGAATTGCAAGCAACCAACCTGCAAGTCCCCACTACCGTGTGTCCGTCTTGATCAACTGAAGCAATCAGTTCTATATTCCAATAATCTTGTATGCTTCAACACGTGTTCCATATAGATTCCATATTTTTGCCGTATATCTGCCATATCTTCCACATTGATCTTACGGATGCATATGGAATTGTTGGAATTGCAGTACGGAACGTCCGAAAGCCAAGCCGCACAATTTAATTTCCAATAAGGATGCCATGTGCTACCTGCTTCCAGCCACAAGACGCTGAAAAGGTAGAACGCACAAACAAAGAATGAACAAAGAAAGCAACCCCTTTTCCGCTGTTTTACTGCGCTCGCTGAAACTGTTTTTTTACGCACGCACAAGTTTACTATAGCTGCTGCAAGGCATTCATTTTCCCGTGGCTTCTGCATCGGCATGCATTTCCGCTTCCGCGTATCTTCAGCTCAAATCTTAATTGCGATCCTTCAAGGCATTTACGCTCCGAGTACCTCGGCCCGTTTTTCAGCGCTCGCTGGGCTGTTTCCTAGGTATTACCATACCCGAACTGTACAGCGTGTTGGCATATAACACACAAAAGGAAAGCAATCTCGTCCTCGCGGCGGCTGCATTTCGATGGAGCGCGAAATGCTCGAGGCCCGTGTGTTGTGCGACGTCAGTGTACGTTCAAGAACCCCAGCTGGTCGAAATTTTCGGAGGCTTCCACTACGGCGTCTCTCATAATCATGTCGTGGTTTTGGGATCAATCAATCAATCAATCAATCAATCAATCAATCAATCAATCAATCGATGCGATCCTTGCTGACGTGCTTGTGACTTTAGTGTCTTTTTTTATTTCTTTATTTAGTTGGATGTTGGAGCTACAACACACAATTGTATTTGTGGAGGAAAGAATACACATCTGTGGTTGCATGATCAGACATTCATAGTACAACAGTACGCGTTCTCCACGCCACAGTTCCGTAGAAAAAATAACTACAACACAACAAAATTTACCAGACATCAACTTTGTGGATCTTAAGACAGAATTTAACCTCCTCTGTGTAGTCACTAGACAACAGTAGCGGTAAATGACGAAAAGAAAAGCGCACGCGATCCATGAAGCAAGAAGCACATGGCGTGTATACGCATATAGGGGCGACAAGTGAACGATGAAATATCCCTATCGCACGGACATCGACGAGCTCGTTCGAAATCCCTGAATGTTGAAGTCCGTAACTTGAGCTTCACGGCGACTGCGTTCTCGCGACATGACACGGCACTTTACGAGCTCTCGATCGAAACCGCAAGGGGCCCATTAGGCGCTGCTGTGCCTACGTCAACATGCGAAATGCCTCGAATCTGAGTTGAAAACGTTCATGGTGCGTAACTTTCATGACAATAATTAAGAGGGATTTACGCGGCAAAACCACGATATTATTGTGAGGTACGCCATAGCGGTTCTTTAACGCGAACTACGCACAATACACGGGACTCTACCGTTCTGGCCTCTATCGAAAATGTAACCGGCGTGGGTGCGCGATCATTCAGAAATCACATAGTTTATTAAATTAAAAGCACGAATTTAAAAAAAAATGGTTCGGTTTTTATATGCCGAAGCAACGTGCAAGTACCTGTAAGCATGTTGGGAGCAATGTCTACAGCTACGCTGGCCACACTACACATTTGTTTTGGCACGGGTTTGCTGAGTCACGAGCGTTTGCCGAACGGAGACAGACTCCTTGCCGCCATCGATCTTTTTTCGAAATCGTGATCACGCCTCAGGCACGTCGTCTTTCTACAATCAGATAAGCACCCAGGTCACGTTCGGGCACGTGCCGTCCCGCTGTGGAACGGTGCCATTACTGTTCACTTGTACTGCGGCGGAGCCACTCGCGGGCACAACGTAATCATATGTGTCGCTCACTGCTATAACTTCTCAAACTGCTGGAAATGAAAAAAAAAAGCACCATGACAGAAACGAATTGGGAGATACACTCACATAAACACAGCTTCATGCACCGAGGTACAGGCCTGTACTTAAACAAAATGGCGGCGCGACGGCTTTTCGCAAGGCATCACGTACCGAGCAGGCGCATTCGTGTGCGTAAAAGAACTCATTAAATGCACATTACGTATGCGTTATGACACGGAATAACTTTTAATGTTGCTAAACTTCATGCTAAAGGAGAAAGCCTTGAAGTCGAACTCCCGCGATATATTGACGATGCCGAGGTAATGGCGATTCTATGTTCCTGAGACACTCTTGTCACCCGTCTGGAAAAAGAAAAGAAAAAAAAAACCGACATCGTACCTCAACCTAGCAGTACATCTAATGCACGACGTTTTAGTGCGCACAAGCTTCTACGGCGGGCAATTTCTGAAGTGGATGCACCGGCAATGAAACATAACTTGCTACTAGTCTCTTCACCGCACACGCAGAACGCAAATACCAGCAACAGCAACGTTTAGCACCGTGCACTACATAGCTCAAGAACATAGCTAGTGGTTATGGCACTCGGCTGCAGATCCGAAGGTCGCGGGATCGAATCCCGGCCGCGGTGCCTGCATTTCGATGGAGGCGAAATGTCGAGGCCCGTGTGCTGCGCGACGTCAGTGCAGGTTAAAGAACGCCAGGTGGTCGAAATTTCCGGAGACCTCTACTACGGCGTCTCTCATAACCAGAGCTGGTTTTGGGACGTTAAACCCAACAAATCAATCAATAAATCAATCGATTCCCCTTGCATGCATATACTTAGACGTCGCCCACAATGTGATCAAGCCAGGAGGACAATCCGGCGTAATCTGTCATATTCGTTCGTACGAAATCTGCGCACATCTCGAGACTGTGATTTGACACAAATGACGGAAGAATATCGGAGAATACGCGCAGCTAATTTAGTTGAGATAAACTGAACTCGCAAAATCGCCAGAGTTGATCTTTAAGGTGGCTCATGCGAAACAGCAATGTGACCGACGGCGTAGTCGCGGCACCAGAAATATAACACTCGTTTAACTCGCGTCTCGTTTACGCGATACATGCCGAAATTGGCCACGTATTGCCCGAATGTGCTAAGTGCGTGATTGGTGGGCCATTACGTCAACAACATAGCATCACTGCCTTCACGATTAACAGTAATAACAAAATCACGATTGCCGCATACTGCAGTTCGACGCCAAACAGTAACAGCCTGTGCAACATTGCGTATGCTTCACTTCGCAATACTAGCGCATGTCAGAAAACAAGCGTTAAGCATTACGCGTGTGCAGTCTAGCTTTCCCCGCCTTCTGTTACAAGAGCGTGACACTCGGCGAATTTTTCTTTCGGGTGTTGTAATTTCGCTCTCTCAGTTTTTTTTTTCTGTTTTGTTGCTGAAGCTCACTCGAGGCGAAAGTACTCCCTTGACTGTCAGCGGGGGTCGCAAGAACTCCCTCCGCGAAAAGTTACATTAAGCTTAGCGAAAGGGCGACAGTGTGACAGGGCGCGCAACTCCCTTCACATGAAGGAGTTAAAATGAGTTTACGTATGCTCCTGGGACAGGGGCACAAGCTCGAAAACACACACACGCACACACACAAACACAAAAACACAAACACACACGTTTTGTTAGTCACGCATCCTTGCGAGAGGCACCTTGACAAATAAAAAAAAAACGAATCAACGAGACAAGCGAGGAAATGGGCCGTGTAGTTGCCTCCGCAGGCAGTGTCACATTTTCCGCTACATTACTGCCTGTCACGTGATCCTTTAGTGTTGGTACCTCGGGCGCACCTCCATTACCTTGGGACTTTTACAATTTGCACGATTTCGAGAATATGTGACACTGCCTTCGCGGTGGTTCGACGCTTTTGTAGAGGCAGGAGTTGCTGTCTTTTACGTGCCTCTTTTTTCTTTTGTCCTTTATATGAATTACACTTCGCTGAGAGTTCTACATTATTACTGTGAAGAAGTCATGGCGTGCCAAGCACATTGCGCAAGACACCTTACACTTGTTTACATCACGGTGACGTAATCCAGATTGCGACAAAGGCTGGCAGAAAGAATTTAGTGAAGCTCACACTATACGTGGCGCAAGGCTAGCCAAGCAGCGAAACTGATGGGCGCTTGGATGATCCTGGTTTGTCTCCGACCCACCCGCATTTCGTCGTGGTACAAGGGCTTCGGGAAACGCCTTGCAAACTACTGCGAGGCCCAGCAAACGCTTTTAATGGTTTGTACCAAGCTCAGCGTAAATATGTTCGCGTAAAACCACACATGGTGGTAGATGCGGCACGCGTAGCCTTTGCTTGACGTCGTCCCACCACCTAGCTATATTGCTATACTACATAGGCGTTTGTGCATAGCTTCGCGCCATGAGAGGACGCCTGCTCTCGTGGTCTTGCCGGTGCAGCAGTGCGTTGCACATTAGACATCGCACAGAAGTAGCACACGCACACTATTTTTGGTCCCGAAGAATTGATGGTGATAGTTTTGCGATATGCGCCCCAATTTATGAGAGGCCAGACATGCTTTGCATTTAAAAGAAAGCGAACTGGTTTCGAGGCGCAGCGCCTCTCTTTAGGATGGTATGCAGCACTGATTTGTTTCCCAGTGCTCGCACGGTTAAACAGCAGATCATTTCACATTTCTTGCGCATCGTTTCTCTGCTAGACACCCTCCCTTTGCAAACAGTGGAAGTGGTTTGAAATACGTTGTGTTTGCAAAATCGTACACGCCTCATGTGTTTTTTGTTCTTCGGTAGCAAAGAGCGGCACAAGTACACATATATATTTTTGCACTTACACCGCTTACTGCAATGAAATGAGCTGACCGCGCTATGCGGCAGAGTGCAATGCGAGAAAACATAGGATAATGGGTTTTCAAGAATCTCTTTTACTAAGACGCACGCATGGTAACTTACTGCTTTGCGACATGCTCCCACAGTAGCGTGCGAGCAACGTAGCAAGCGCTGCACTTGCATGATAAGCGCTTATATATCGTACACACGCGATAGGCATGTTTACCTTATTTACATTTGCGTGAATTTATGTTCGAAATATATGGCTGCATTCACTCACTCGAAAGCATTCCATAACGACAGAAGCTAAGGCGTGCAAACACGAGCACAACAGAACAGAAGCAGACGACGCAACCTTTTTCTGTGTTTGCACTGTTCATCATAAATTCGTACCAACTCGCTCAGCTCTCTGAAATTTGAGCATTTATGGCAAACTCTTATCGCATCCCGGCCTCCACTACAACGAGAATTCGACGATGTGTAAGGCGTAAATGGCTGCACTCAGTCCTGTCGTGTACGTTCCTGTACACCACGGTAGGCATGCAATCACCTCGACGAGGGCCCTTTTGGATGTACAGTGGCGTCACATATAGGTCGTGTGAAAATTGCGAGTGGTTTGAACAGAACTGGAAAAGCGCCGCTTTTTTGCTTTGAGTTCATTTTTGATCACTTGTGATGGTCGTAAGCTTAACATTTCCTTTATGCACGCATAATGACGTAAGGCTGACTGCTGTCGAAAAAAATAAAGCCCAAGAATTAGCAAGTGTAATTTTACGATAAGCCAATCAGTATTCTTCTGCCGTCATGTTTCCCGTTACTGGACAATTAGGCCCTCGTCCAAAACAGTACTGCGACGACTCATTACGTTTCAGTTTTGAGCAGCACTTCTTTTGTTGTAGAATATCTGTAGAGATTAGCGCAGAGAGTAGGCCGTGAGGAGCTTATGTTAGATTTGGCTGCGCAGGGTGTGCTGTATACCGCTCTGCGACGGCATTACGGTGTAACGACCCGGAAAGACTTGACCGAATAAAATCAGCCCACATTCTTTATGGCGATACTTCTTTTTTGCAGCGTTCGGTGAATTTCTCGTTGGTTTTGCCTGCTACATGAATCGCGAGAGAGCGAAGAGAATTAGGTGTACCATGATTACGCCGATATCGATAAGCTTCATCAAAGTACAAGGCGATGACGAAGCGGTAGCCGAGATGGAGCCATATTATGTTCTCCGTGTTTGTATCACTGTATATCTCATACAGCTCCCAATTACCGAGCCACATTATGCACGACGGTATGTTAATATAGTGTCCGTGTAGGTCACGAGCTCGAAATGGAAAACAGGGTACGGTACTTTGCTGAATCGCGCCTTTTATATATTGCGATTTTCGGAGTGCGTTGATTGCGTATCGATTGTGTCCGCGTTCCGAATCGATGCGTTCAATTGGAAATCAGCTTGTATGTACTAATTCAATCGCAGTTGAAGAGAAAATATTTATTTGCACAATTAACCGAGTTTCAAGAGTTATAGACTAACCTATTGCGTGCTCAACTGGCATAGACTATGTCATCCAGGGATTTTGTATAAGTGGGCGTAGAGGACGCGACCGAAAGCACTGGAAGTGGGGCAAGCAAACATCCGCGTCCACCTCAAAAGTAAACTGCATTTGTCAATATAATGGTCTCTTTTCTTCTTATAGCTGCGCGGCAATTCAAATAAGGTTTGGGTTTGGTTAGCGAGGTAAACGCTGGCCTAGTAGTCCGATACGGGAAGTGAATGCCTCTGCTTTTATTTCAACATTTAGAAACAAGTTACCGTGGGTTATTACGTTCAGTGTCTCGTCAATATGTACTTAAGCGGCCACCACCAGACTTATCAAAAACACTGCCGTTTCATATTCAGAGAACACTATGTGTTACGCGCACGCGTACGCGAAAACACGCTCATTTGCGGGCTCCGAGGCAAACTTTTCCTTTTGCCGTAGCGTACAATCCAACAGTAGAAGTTTGCGGGATCCCAAACTTGGTAAAAACTTATATTACCTCTCTGCCTCGCAACATAGCCTCGAATTCAAAGTTTCAGTGGGTAGATATTTTTGCGACGTACACGCTGTAACATTTAATTCTACGCTATGTTCACAGGCTAAGCATTATTATAGATTTTTGACAGCTTCTAGTCCCGTAAACGTTTGCTGTTGACTGTGCATGAGCAGAATGAAAGTGAGCATTTGTAAATCGTCAGTTTTACATGCCCTATCGTACGATGTATTCAGCCTGCCACTAGATATCGGGCATTTATCAGAGGGAAAATTACCATCCACCATTATGATAGCCCAAAGCTAGAAGAAAATTCATGCGGGTTTCTCATAAATGGAAGCTCTTTAGCTGAAGAAGAATTCGTTCAGGTCCAGGGTTCGAACCTGAAAACAATGCCTGTCTATAGCGGTCGCTCTACCAGTTGAGCTGAGCAGGCGGCTAGCATACCGAAGCGCCAGATCGAATTAAGAGGCAACTCGAAGCACATTGGCGTGAATAAGCCGACACAATGCTACAAGGAAACCCGTGAGGATTTGTCTGAAATGATAGCTTTTTAGTCGATGTAAAGCGAGTCCTTGTCCGGGGTTTGAACCCGGCACCCAGGACTGTCCTGTGTGGTTGCCAGTTTAGCTAAGCAGGAAGCACGCAATTGACATTACGAGGGCGGATTGACTGACAAACCTAAGTAGATGTTCGTGAACATGGACGTTTGGATTTCCTTGTAGCTTAGTGCTAGAAGCGGTAGCATCCTAATTTTTCTCTTTAGTAATCGTTACTCCACCTTGCGGAATTATGCAGAACTCGTTCGCCTTCGAGAAGTTGGCGACTAATCTACGGAAAAACAAGGAAAGAAGTGTAGTTCTTTCATTCAGTCGTGGCGGCGTACTAGATGAAATCAAAGATAACGACATCTGAGAGTCACAAAACCGCGTCGCATTCGCAGATCGTCGCGTCTCCAGAGTGCTTCGAACGAACAACAGTTACCGCAGGATTCTTCACAGGCAGAAACGCACGCCGAGCTAACCGACAGCCTTGAGCACACAGGCCGCTGTCTCGCAATGAAGCCGGTGAACAAGAACGAAAGGAAAAAGAAAAACGCCGTAGAATCTTTTCTTCAAGTATAAAGCAAACGAAGACAAATTAAGCAGAGTAAGCGAGCTTGAAATGACTTTTCTTCACGCCACCGAGCGTGCCAGAACGCAAAGGAACCAAATGAGAGTGCAGTCAAATGTAGATTTGTAATGCAACTCAAATATACTTACCAAGTATTTTTGTACTTATGTGCTGGAGTAACAAATGCCTGGATAAGTGATAGCTGGGTTTGGTTAAATTTTTTCTATTCACCCTTGTTTTATATCGTTTTATTGCATTAGGAAGGGAACGCGGTAAGAATTAGTTTACTTAACTTTTCTATGCATCGCACGGCACTGCAAGCCGCTAACACAGTGCTCAGCAATTGAAACAACAAATAATGCACTGATTATTATATGTGCAAACGAGAAGGCTTGTGAAGCCGCATAATAAAAGCAAGCATGCACTCTTTTTTGCAGCCCACGTCCACCACGTTTCTTATACGATAGCGTGACGGAAGCTCTTTATGTGGGTAAATATATAATGCACTGTTTATTACTGCATTATTGAAGCGAGGACTGCAGTGTCACTAGGCACTTGTGCGCAAGGACGTCGAACGTATTGATCAGCATATTCACCATGATCATCTTCAAGTCCATTCCGTTATCCACAAGTTCACTGCGTCTCGCGCCTGCATGCTTACTCATAGTATCGCCCCATGTGAATTCTCTGTCCATCGGCTTTCAGTTCCTTCGGCAGCCATTCCGCCACTGTGATAAGGCAACCGTTACCTGATCTACAAGCTTGACCCGCTTCCCCCGGTAATTTTTTTCGTCTTAATGTGACATAGAAAATCGACAACGGCCGTCGTCTCTTTGTAATCAATACAGCTGCCTTAAATGTTCGATAACTTTCTGCACGGGCTTCAGCTTCTCAAGTGTTTCTTGTTACCACATCTCCTACTTCAACTGCACACTATAAAAATAAGTATAATGATGATTTCATTCCGTAAGTATATATTGCCTTCTCGTAGCTACTCTCAAGCTGCATATTTATTTTCGACGTTGCCAAATCCATCGCCTATTTCCCTTACCTTTTACCTTACTGGCATTTTTTCCCACTTGATTAATATTTCTCTTTCGCCAACGCGAGAGCCATCACTAACTTCACCAAACTTAGATTGCTGCCTTACACGTAACCTCGCGCTTTATATATATATATATATATATATATATATATATATATATATATATATATATATAGTATACACGACCCGTGGTGGTAACACGACCCGTGGAGTAACACGACCCGTGGTGGCTTCAGCATACCGTCATATATATATATATGACGGTATGCTGAAGCCACCACGGGTCGTGTTACTCGGAAGCACAGAAACTATCGATCTGTTATTGGTCAGAACACAGTTGAAATTTTCACACATAATGACATTCGGATATGCGTGCGCGTCTATTTCCCGGAAATTCCTGGCCAGTGCATTCGATCCGTTTATTGGGGAAGCGGTCTTGTTTATTCTGCGATTTCAGAGTGCGATGAAAACGTTTCTTTAGTAAAATATAAGCGCCCATGACGCAGCGGATTAACAACAAGTGCATGCCATTACAGATATGCGCAAAGGAAAATGTCTAAATAGATGCGATTGAACAAGCAACTAATAGGATTTGCAGCGTTTGCATAACGGCAAGAAGAGCGCGTGGTTTTTATGTGCCAATACGCTCGGATATCTGATCCCTTATTTTTTCGCTTGATATGGCCAGCTTTCATTTAGATGCCTTATAGAAGGTTCAGGTGCCTCTTCGAAATTATTCCAGATTATTGAATTCACGGTAACCAGTACGCGGGAGGTACACCAGATAGCGAAAAAGGACGCACTTGTAAGTCGACCTCAACTCTCTAGTCAAAATGTGCTTATTTCTCAGGCGCTAATGATTTATTTCTGGTATTTTTTGTTACAAAAACCGCGGTAATAATACTAAATTCACAGCAGTGGACGGCTCCGGAAATTTCGTCCACCTGGGGTTCCTTAATGTGCACTGACATCGCACAGTACACAAGCAACAACATTTCGCCTCCATCTAAATGAAGCCGCTGCGGCCAGGATCCCAACCCGCGACCTTCGGATTAGCTGCCGAGTGCCATAGCCACTAGACCACTGTGGCGGGGCTGTTTCTTGGGCGTTCTATATATTGTGCATGCCTCCAATGTTTGCCGCTAAGAAGACAGTTTTTGGAAATTACATGGTTACTGTTTCACGCTAGGTGTTTTTTTTTCTTCTTTCTTTCCTTCCTTTTTTTTTTAACTAGAGAACTAAGGCGGTAGGAAGTTTCACCCGTACATGAAAGCTCTTCGCTTAATATAGTGAAGTCGACAGCATTGCAAGCGCAGTATTAAAAGAAAAAGTCACGCCGTTAAGTAAAGAGCAAAGCACACAATATAGCGGAGGACATTCTTATCAAACTTGGACTCACCTTCGCCGAATGCACCGGCGATACACAGATGTGACGCCAAAAGGACGAAACAGCCGCGAATAACCAAATTCGGCATCTTGCGCGCGCTCGCAGCGAATTCAGGTCTTGCGACTTCTTAGCGCTGAAGTAAACGGGCGCGTCGATAGTAAAGAAGCGGACCGCGAGACAGTCAGCTTTTCCTTGCAAGACGCAAGTGGCACGATAGCTTACTAACGGAAGCACAAGAAGACTAGCGAACGTCCGCAGAAGCAGAACGAAACTTTCGTTCGCCAAAAAGTTTGGCCTTCAAGACGGAGCACAAGATTAGCGGCGTCGCTGAACGGGCCGACATCCGCAACCGCGAATGTGGAGCGCACGCTTCGGAACTACCGAGCGCAATTCGGGTTTGCGGGAGGAAGGGAGAAAGAGGGAAGAGAGGAAAAGAGAGCACCAATATCCCGAATGCGACGCGAGCGCTCCGTCAGGGACTGGCGACAGCCACGGTGTTCGGTGGCACGGCTTCCGAGATAGTCCGCGCGCTGGATCAGATCACGGAGGCCATGTCGGTGGTCTCCCAAACTGTTTATGGACTACGCAAGCAACGGGGAATGCGGTATGTCGCCTCAGTCCAACCGCGCATAACGGAGCCCATGACCGGTCGATTTCATTGAGAGAGAGAGTGTGTGTGTTTGCGAAGTGAAAGGGGGAAAGAAAATAATGACGGGAGTATGGATATGCACAGCCGAGCGTAGAAATTGGGAAAGACTGAAATAGATAGCGTGCCTTTAACAGCTATTGTTCGCTGCAGGTCTCGTATGAAGCACTGATATATTAGTTGATTACCGTATACTGCTTTGCCACAACGCAGCAGCTTGTGCAGCTTATCGTTTAACTGCTGTATGTTTGGAAAACGTGAAAAGCGTAACGTGGTGGTGGTGGGCTTATCAGATGTGGGACTAAGAGGACACAGCCTTTTTAGAGTACTGCACATGCAGACACTTCAAGGATGTAGGGAATTTAGAAATCACGAACACAGTACAAGAAGTAACAACGGAACGTGGTTGAATGTAAGTGCAGTAAGAGACATCATGAAAAGAAAGAATAAAGAACAAAATATAGGAAACATTTTTCAGGAGAAGTGTCATAAAATAGCCTGTTTAAAATAAAATAACAGCGAGCTCTGCTCATGAAGAGCACAAGCTGTCGAAATCGATAACCCACGGAACCCAAGTGCGAAATTTTTTTTGGTCACGTTTCTATTCAGCATTTCTTCGGCTGCTTTCCCCCTTATCGAGGTAACAATGTTTTGCAGTAATAAGAACGGTGTTCTTTTATTGTGGGAGGATAATCGAATACACGTGAAATATATATTTTTCGCCACAGCCTTTCCACCCGCTTTATGCAAGAGGGTACTACGACGACTTCCGATGTACGACTTCCAACGTAGAGTATATGGTGATGCTAAAGGCAACGCAGCATATCAGCATATGCGGCATATCGTGTCAACGAACCACATGACTGCGAATACCGTAACGACTTCCATACTGCCCGAACTTATTGTCTTGTCGCTGACTAATATTGTGTGGTGATGGTAATTGATTGGTTTTTGGGGTTTTTACGTCTCAAAACCAGCTCTGATTATGAGAGACGCCGCAGTGGAGGGCTCCGAAAAATTCGACCAAGTGGGGTGCTTTAACGTGCACTGACATCGCTCAGTACACGGACCTCAGTCTTTCGCCTCCATCAAGAGGCAGCGGTGGTGGTCGGGACTCGATCCCCACGACCTTCGGATCTGCAGCCGAGTCCCATAACCACTCGACCACCGTGGCGGGGCAACGGTCAGAGTGACATAAGTTCGCGGAGAAATGTTTTGCGCCTTGAACACCTTGCGCAAGCTCAGGTATGTGAACGTATCTGAACATGCGCATATCTGAGCACGCGTAAAGGAAGGCCGCAAGAAAGAAAGAAAGAAAGAAAGAAAGAAAGAAAGAAAGAAAGAAAGAAAGAAAGAAAGAAAGAAAGAAAGAAAGAAATGTAACAGGTCAGGCGTGGACACGCCAAGCTTCGCTTGTAGTCCTTTTCCCGATAGGCGACGGTATTCTGAATTCCCCCCTCCCCCCCTTTTTTTTCCTTCTTTTTTTAAGTGTCGGTTTAAATGCTAGTGAAAACTGAAATATGCTTTCACCTTTTTAGTTCCAGCGATTACAAGTCTTGTCCTAAATATTGTGGTACAGTAGGCAACCCCGTGTTAATTAGAAAAAGAATGTTCTTCCGCTACCGATGTCATATTTAGCACCAGCTGTACATATGCAGACAACCTAGAAAACGTGAAAACACAATCACGTGCTCCGTTTCCGCGAGTCCCCGAGGCAGCCTACTCTTTCACAGTGCGAAGGTAATGCATTTATCGTAGTTTCGCGTCGAACATTTGTACTTTGAGTATTAGGTATGACGCTAATCCTCTGAAATAAATTTTAGACTAGAATCAGTAAATATTTCTAACATTATTAAATAACGTTGCTTAATGATATACTTCAGTGTCTATGACAACTTCTATTCGAAAGCTGAAAGCACAATTTTTATTTTATTTTTTGTAGAACCATGACCATGGACATCTTAATTCGTAAAAACCGCTTCTTTACAGTGAACTAATTTCTTTTGAGAGGGTTATTGAATATTGCAACACTATGTCAGTTTTGTCTATTCTGTGCCGAGGAGCTAGCAGATGCAAGCTGCATAGCCGTTATTATCTGTGAAACAAATGTGAGCATTGTTCTGTCATTAGCATACGATCGCGCAGGACGTTCTTTCGTCACGGCTATTTGTTACGTACGGCCAACAGATCGGTTCATTATCTTCGACGCGAGAGGTATACATATTAAATGATATCGCAATCAATTTCTGTTCCTAGAACGGGGAAGAAGGAAGCACTTGATTTGTCAGCCGTAATTTATTTCACCCTCAACAAAACTGCCTAACTATCCCAGCTCCTTACTTGAGTGTTACGGTATAACTGGACCTGCGCTAACATTCTTAAAAAACTATTTACTTGACCGACAGTATACGGTACGCGTAGCGGAAACATTCTCGGCAACTAAATGCATTAACCAGGGTGTACCACAGGGCTCAGTCATAGGTCCTTTACTGTTCATTTTATATATTAACGATCTTCCGGATTCTCTCAATTCATCCGACAACGATCATTGCATTTTATACGCCGATGACACTACCATATCTTCATCTGATAAATCTATTACTGCTCTCACTTCACGGCTAAATACTGCATTGAGTAACATCATGAACTGGTGTAGCAATAATTACTTAGTTCTTAATCCTTCAAAAACAAAATATATGGTGTTTAAGACTGCTCAAAGGCCCTTAACAATTATTCCCGACTTAACACTTGGGACTCATTCTATACCCGCTTGTGAAGACGTCACATTTCTTGGCATACATCTTGACCCTAAACTTACATTCCGCTGTCATTTCCATCATCTCAAGCATAAAACTTCGTTTGGCATCCGCGCACTAATCAAAGCTCGCCCTTTCTTTTCACGCGAGGCTCTTCTAGCGTTGTACTTCGCTTTCATTCATAGTCACATTAACTATGGTATCGTTTCATGGGGCACACGTACGCTTGTCACTTGTCATCAGTACAACATATCCAAAATCAGTCAATACGCATTATCACTTCTAGTTCCATGCAATCTAATGCTTCTGTGTTACTCCACTCCTTCAATATCTTGCCTGTCATTCGTTTGTTCCAGTACAACATAGTCGTCTTATTTCACGAAATGCTTCATAATAACCTCATGCATCCACTCGTGTCACGTGATTTACTGCAGAATAAAAACCTGACGAGATTTGCAGCTAATAAGAATTTTTTGTTACCAACAGTTCACACTAATTACGGCAAGAAAGAAAGAAAGAAAGAAAGAAAGAAAGAAAGAAGAAAGAAAGAAAGAAAGAAGAAAGAAAGAAAGAAAGAAGAAAGAAAGAAAGAAACGTAACAGGTCAGGCGTGGAGACGCCAAGCTTCGCTTGTAGTCCTTTTCCCGATAGGCGACGGTATTCTGAATTCCCCCCTCCCCCCTTTTTTTTCCTTCTTTTTTTAAGTGTCGGTTTAAATGCTAGTGAAAACTGAAATATGCTTTCACCTTTTTAGTTCCAGCGATTACAAGTCTTGTCCTAAATATTGTGGTACAGTAGGCAACCCCGTGTTAATTTAGAAAAAAAATGTTCTTCCGCTACCGATGTCATATTTAGCACCAGCTGTACATATGCAGACAACCTAGAAAACATGAAAACACAATCACCTGCTCTGTTCCCGCGATTCCCCGAGGCAGCCTACTCTTTCACAGTGCGAAGGTAATGCATTTATCGTAGTTTCGCGTCGAACATTTGTACTTTGAGTATCAGGTGTGACGCTAATGCTCTGAAATAAATTTTAGACTAGAATCAGTAAATATTACTAACATTATTAAATAACGTTGCTTAATGATATACTTTAGTGTCTATGACAACTTTTATTCGAAAGCTGAAAGCACAATTTTTATTTTATTTTTTGTAGAACCATGACCATGGACATCTTAATTCGTAAAGACCGCTTCTTTACAGTGAACAGAACTAATTTCTTTTGAGAGGGTTATTGAGTAGTTCAACACTACGTCAGTTTTGTCTCTATTCTGTGCCGAGGAGCTAGCAGATGCAAGCTGCATAGCCGTTATTATCTGTGAACCAAATGTTAGCATTGTTCTGTCATTAGCATACGATCGCGCAGGACGTTCTTTCGTCACGGCTATTTGTTACGTCCGGCCAACAGATCGGTTCATTATCTTCGACGCGAGAGGTATATATTAAATGATATCGCAATCAATTTCTGTTCCTAGAACGGGGAAGAAGGAAGCACTTGATTTGTCAGCCGTAATTTATTTCACCCTCAACAAAACTGCCTAACTATTCCAGCTCCTTGTATTGGATAACGTAGCCTGACCCCATTGCCAGCAGAGGCAGTGCTCTCATGGCTAGCTCACATAAAGGTGTGCGATGTTCTGCTGTAGCGTACCCAAAGGGGCAGATGTGATTTCACAAGAGAGCCCTCGCGAGCGATAGTTGATTTATTGCCTCCTTTTACTGGCAGCGACAAACCCAATGACTCCTCGGGGTGCGATTTCACAACTTAAGAGTGCAGTAGACTAAACATGGCGTATATTAGGGTGGTCCGCAAAGTAAAGAGCGTTCAGAAAGCCAGCCAACAGGGGCTGACGGGATCGGGAGCGATAACTAGATATGCGGATTCCATTTCGTGAGATGTTTGCAAAGTAAGCACTCGGACTTGAAGGGGGGGGGGGGGGGGGGTCGAGGCCAGTGCTCCAAATGCGACGGATGGTGTCGAAACGGGGCCTGGGCAGCAATCTTTTTTGTGTACTTAGTGTTCATTGCAGTGCTTCGAACTCGACGCAGTGCAGTGCTCGACATAAGAATGAGAGAGAGCAGCTTGAACGGACGGCGCCCCCTTGATTGCCCCATTGTTCGCTTGACGGCGCGGAATGCCAAATTTGGCGACAGCTACGTGGACATGTCAAGTACGAGGTACGAAATGGATCTGGGAGCTTACTTCAAGACAGGCAACTGTGTTGACAGGTGTATTCGCAAGGACTCTGTGATTGGCCGCTTGAATGAAACGTGTCCTGCTAGTTAGGTTAGACTGGCATCGATCGCTTTGTAGGTCGATCAACTTGCGTACTAAAGACTGAAAATTGTGCTGACGTGCAGATGAATTTAAAAGATTTCGACCTATGCCTTCTTTAGCGTTGAAAGCTCTATGAAATTGATGAATGCGATCAGAGAGAAAACACGAGCATCTCTCAAGACTTGACAACACTCGATTAAGAATAGTCATTAGCCTGCTTAACGACATCATTGATTTGCTGGAGAAAACAGTTAATGTGAGCAGACAGTACTGACAATGTGGCGTGGGTCATCGATTAACCGGGGATAGAAGCAGGGCTGTCGAAACGATTCGTTTGTACGCTTATTGAACACGCGAGCCTGCGCCTGTTTCGCTACAACAGAGTTCGCTGATCTTTCGATGATAAGTGTTTCTAAATGTTCCTGAAAAAGAATGTGTACAAGAGAAAGCTAGAGTGGGTCAGTTGATACAGGTTGGTTTGTTACAAATCACAAGTAACAACAAGACAGAAAAAAAGACCACCGAGAGCTTACGCTCGTGCGGGCCGTGCTTTCTTTTGATGCGCCAATGGTGTGTAAAAAAAAGCGCACTTTTAATGCAGCCAACGGCATGAATAAAATTGTGAACAAGAAATGTCTCACAGCGCGCAAGGTTTGCATCGACCCAAAATACGTCGATGGTGACTGTGAGGAAAGCGGCTAAGGTTTGGAATGATGATAATTTAGCTCAGGTGATACATGTGAACACGTCGAAGCGTGGGAACGTTTTGTGGGCAACCGGTAAGCCAATTTCGATAAGGTTAGTAACATTTATAAGAAAACTTATACATGGTGAGTATAGGGAGCCTATTTTCCAGGTGCTGCGGCAACCGGTCCTTTAGGACAGGACAAGGTGAGGTAGGAAGGTCAAAGCAGATATGAAAAAATAATGGGTGGTCTTTCCTCTTGTTAATAATGTCTAAATCACAGATAACCATAGCAGCAAGTTTGCAAGTGGAGAGTTCAGCAAAAAGAAAAATAAACAAAAAAAAGAAACGGACGATATCGGCATATCACAAACAGAAACTGATAACGCTTGCAAAGAGGACACAATTTTTTAAATGCGAAACCGCTGATAGGCATACTACTGATACGAACATAGGTCTTACTGACCGCGACGTCAATAAAATCGTAATCATTTGATGTATGTTGTAAATCTGCTTATACAAGTTCGTATCTTCAGGTGCGCCAGGCATGATAAATTTAGAGAGCTGTGACGTTTGTTTTGTTTTTTCTGCAGTGCTGCCTCTCCACAACGATCTAGTGGCTATGACACTTGTCTGCTGATGCGAAGGTCACGGGATCGGATCCCGGCTGCGGCGGCTGCATTTCGCTCGCAGCGAAATGTTGAGGCTCGTATACTGTACGATGTCAGTGCACGTTAAAGAGCCCCACCTGGTCGAAATTTCAGGAGCCCTCCGCCACGGTGCCTCTCATTACCATATTGTGGTTTCGGGACCTAAAGCCCCAGAAATAAATCAAATCAAGTTTGTGCAGCATTGCTTATTTGTAAATGATGGTCATCTTTTTTTGTTCCTCATAACCAAACTCCGAAAATTTCTTTAAGAGGCCGGGCTTGAAGTGAAATTTCTTGTTACAAGAGTTGAATTGAATTAAATTTTATTAAACCAGAAAGATACAAAAGTGAAATGAGAGTTGCTGAAATAAAGCTTCCCTCACCAGTGCTGCAAGTTTCACTAACGCTAGCTCAGCGATTCTATCGTAAAACCATTTTTGTCGGTGTTGAAGAAGTGTTTGCATGAACAACTACAAGATCTTGTGTTGAGTGATAAATTCTGGCATTAAATGAAGGGAAAACATAATTAAGTAGCTAATTAATTGATTTGTACGTGAGGACGCCAGACTATTATGGTATTGCAAAGAGACGCGCGTATGCGTGCCTTTCTTAGCAATGACGCCCAGTCAACGGTTGAGTGGGAAGGTGAGGAGAAGGAATAAGACGAGAAGGGTGGCGTACTTGCCTGCAGGCGTGGCTGTCCTTCGAAGGTATGCCATGGATTTCATCGGCCGGGCGTCATTGCTCAGGAAAACTAGAGAAAATTGGGTATTGGAAAAGCGTCGTCATTCATCAAGGGACGGGGGCTGCCCGTTTAACCGGGGTGTGCTTTCTTTAGTGGCACCAGTGAGATACGGGTCGTCTGGCGTAGTAGGTAAGCCGGTGACGCGCAACGAAGAAAAATATTGATGATAGTGCAGCTTACGCTGTTTACTAAAGGCCCAGCCGTTTTGTTTCCCCCCTTCTGACACCCATCCCTCCCCCTCCTCCAGAAAAATAATAAAAACACCGTCATACGGTGTTCGATATCTCGTAAGCCGCGCAAGACTGGCGGGACAGTCAGTACCCGATCGATGGTGCTCACGAACGCTGCGAAGTTGATCGTCGGGGCAGGGAATTTTGGGTTAGTGGAATATAGCGCGCGGCTGCATCGAAGGGAATGCAGTTGAGGGAAACAGCGTTCAAGGAAAAATTACACCATCTCCCGCTGAAGGGGATCATGAGGCGATGCGAAGCAGCACGGGGGACACTGCATACCGCGTTTGCATCGGTTTGACTAGGTGTTTCCGTTAAGGGAGTACCTGCTTATCATGTGTTGCACTGTCCAAGAGTTCTTGTAGATGTCCACGTTGAAGCCTCCCACCATTATGAATGGGTCGTTCTTGTACACGTTGTCGTATTCCACCATTGCTTTTTGTAGGTACAATTCTGCGTTCCTTTTGCAGAGGTTGGGTTCCAAGTAAACTGTCATGATCACGGAGCTCCGGGCTCGGGAAGCCCAGCGCGAACGGCAACGTCGGCGGGAAACTACTACCGGTGAAACGCGGGCTCGACATGCCGAAACGCAAAGGCAGCGACGGCGAGCAAACCCCGCCGTACGCAATGCCGACGTCACGTGGAGAGGGGGAGTGGAGAGGAGGTGTGTGGAGAGGGTTTGCGCATGCGCAGTAAGGGTGGTCACGCCGCACACCACCACCACCACCGGACTGAACTCCGCCATAAGCTGCTTCGCATCTAAAAGTTCAACAAGAATATACAACGTTAACCGGAACAATGTTACCTGGGAAAGGGTGAGGGAAAACATACTGCAGCGAGAAAGATTGCCACCGCGGCGGTCCAGTGGTTATGGTGATCGGATTTAGTGCTATGAACGCTTTTGTGCTCAGCCATTGCATGTAACTACTACGGTCCTCTGAAAACAATTTCAGTGTTCTGTTTCTTGCTCACAACTGTACATAGCGCCATGTGAACGCTACACCTAATCATAAACTGCGCGCCTAACTCTCATAGCAGCTTGTTATGCTGCGTGGCATTCATGCTTTCTAGTCACGGTGGAGTTCCTGAAGGCGACGATGACGACTCGGTTCGTAGAAGTTTGAAAAAGCTCGTGCCTGCATGGTGGGAGCCAAATGAGGCCGTCAGTTCACCGCTACCCAGATTAACGCAGTAAAATGTTGTATTCCCAGGCTTTACCAACTGATTGTGGTTCGGTTAAGGAAACGACGCCTTTTTCTGCAGCCCATGTCAGGGTGATGATGATGATGATTGTGGTTCGGTTATGGAAAAGACGCTAATTTCTGCAGCCCATGTCTTGAGCACGGCTAAGCGTCCGCTGGGTTAGGCGAAAGGAACTGAAAGAGACAGGAAGGAAAGTGCACTGACAACGCACAATACACGGGCCTCTGGCATTTTCGCCTCCATCGAAAATGCGACCGCCGCGGCCGGGATCGAACCAGCGTTTTTTGGGTGGCAGCCGAGTACCATAACCACTCCATCACCGCGGCCGATCATCATTGTTACGTCTGTACAGCCGCTTGTGGCTGTAGACGATTTATTAAAGTACAGGAAACGTAAACAAGTTCAGAAGCGTAGCTCAAGCGTTGGAGTCACTCCTGGCCAACGTTCGACACCAGGCTCGCGCTCGTGCCACAGCGCCAGTACAGTCGCGCGCGCACTTCGTTGTCGTCTTCTAAGGCGACATGTCAATCATCATCATCTTGGTGGAGCGCTCCTGAAATTTTGACTATCTGGTGTTCTTTAACGTGCACTGACAACGCACAGAACGCGGACCTGACATTCTCGCCTCCATCAAAAATGTAAGTAGCGTTTTCTTTTCCTTCTTTTATTTCTGCATTTAATAGGTTAAACCTTGCAGCAGAAAATAGGTCCCGCGTTTTTTTAGGTTAGCTCTAGTGGACATGGTTCTCTTGCAAGTGACCCGTCAAGCCTGCGCGCGCAAATCGCGAAAAATGATTCCTCAATCACAAACTCTGTGTTCCTTTTCATATTGTTTCCGACTTCTATATTTAATCGGCCGTCCCGGCACGGTGCTCTAGTGGCTAGGTCACCCGCATGCTGATCAGAAAGTCGCGGGATCGAATACCTACCGCGGCTGCTGCATTTCAATGGAGGCGAAATGTTGAGGACCGTGTAGCTGTTCGTCATCAGTGCACGTTTAGGAACGTCATGTGCCCGAAATTTCCAAAGCCCAGTACTACGGCTTCTCTCATATCGTGGTTCTCTCATATCGGCCGTGCAGTCAATCCGAATTGCGACATGACGGGCCAATCCAATCATTGACACATATTTTGTCGAAGTGTGCTTGTCCACCGTCCACCAAGGACCTGTTGGGACGTTAGCCTTGTCCTCATCACTAGCGGTCTTGCAGGATCTCGAGAGATTTTTGCGTGAGGGTGGACAGGACAAGACTTGGACCAGTCTTTGGCCGCGCAAATTTTTTTCGCCACCATCTTTACTCTCATAAGCAATGTCTTCTCTCTTTCATTTTCTTATAAGCCCATTGCTCTTTTCCCAACCTTGAGTGGCGGGTAAGAACATCGCTTCAGGCGGACCTCTCACACTTTCATGTTCTATATATAAGCTCAAGAGTGCAAATAAAAGAGTAAGCTGCGTAATTTAGTAATCAACTTACTGCCACAAAGCCGAGACTAACATGAACGGAGCGTAAGGAAATGGCAGGATGATTTAGTTAATGACTAGCGTAGCAATTAGGATAGCAATTATTTATAATCGATAATTTTTTTTCTTTTCATGCAAAAAGGATCTTGAAGGAGCACCGGTGCACTACAGTATACTTGCACAGTAGGATCTTTTGCATTTCGGGGCGCATATGAACATACGAACGGCTAAAATAACTTCGTCGTAAGCAGCTATCGGGCTTATATAAGAAGGAAAAAGTAAAGGAAACAAAGCACAAAACAAAGGAAAACCCCAAGAAACCGACAAGGCGGCTCAGCATTAATTCTGCACTTCCTGCCGACTACTAGCTCTACTCATATATATATATATATATATATATATATATATATATATATATATATATATGCGCGCGCGCGCGCGCGCGTGTGTGTGTGTGGGTGTGTGTGTGTGTGCGCGCGCAATACCAGATGTATTGCACCATCGAGTGTATGTACGTGCAGGAGGTACGAATTGATGAACGAGCAGGAGCAATTCATGTGCACCAAATAGACGAGCCGTAATCGTTTCCAGGTAGGTGGTACACGCGCGTGCGACATATCGATTGGGCGTAGAATAACATCTGCAAATTCAAGGAAACGTGTCAAACGACCTGTTGTCAACGGTCTAGGAAGTTCGCTGCGCGTGAACTAATGACCGGGCCAAAGTTGTAGTGGAACTAGCACTTCATGTAGATGGCAGCGGGACAATGAAAAAGAAAGAAAATGTAAATCCCGCTCGGTTTGGTCGTTTTCCCGATAATCGATGTTCTGGAGCATCAGCGAGGCGCACAACGACAGCACAGAGCGTTGGCACACTCTTAAAAAAACAGGCAGACATTCACTAAGAAATTACCAAGCATATAGTAGTCACTAATAACATTACCTCCTTAGTATTTGTGGAGAGTAAAATTGTAGGTAGTGAAATTCACTACCTGCTGATGTTAGTGAAGAGTACTAACTCAAGCTGATCACTTTAACAAAAAAAGTTAGTTGAATGTATTAACTCCATCTTAGAAAGCCTTCGTAGCAATATTCACTACCTTGTTTCGGCAATGTGTTTGGCACATATTGTTTGAAACTGCCATGTAACGCCGCTTCTATTACAAAAGAAAAAGGCCACACGGCAGGGCCTCATTACACAAATTAGTACACGTACAGCAGTATGATATGCTCGAGTAAGAATAGACACACAGACATCAACAACCGATATACGATCTTCCTCTTCAGATGATAGTCGGCATTCGTGTTGCTCACTTCTCTTCCCTTGTGTTCGTGCTTTGCACGCCTGTTCTGTATGAGTCCTTACCAACTCGATCACCTTTCTGTCCTTTTAAAGGATGGCTTTGACGCGACACGTAGCCGATTGATTTGTGGGGTTTAGCGTCCCAAAATCCGCTCCGATTATGAGAGACGCCGTAGTGGAGGTCTCCGGAAATTGCGACCACCTTGGGTTCTTCAACGTGCACTGACATCGCACAGCACACGGGCCTCAACATTTCGCCTCCATGGGAATGCAGCCGCAGCGGCCGGGATTCGATCCCGCGACCTTCGGATCTGCAGCCGAGTGCCATAACCACCAGACCACCGTGGCGGGGCGCTAAGCGTAGTCTAACAGCAACTTCAAAGGTATATATGTGCCTAGTTTAAGATACCACGCGTTGTGCCGGTGTGCAGTCGTGAATTTAGAGAAGTAAATGCACATTCTGAAAGATTCTCATGGCTTACTCTTCGCACACACGCGTTTCATGAGGTCGCATAACACTTATTCAAACTTAATGAGCAAGTTATAGTGCTTATTGTTCAAGTGCAGCCATCTACGAAGTATCGGGTAACATAGGGGTGACTTACTGGTTACCAAGTTAAAAACACTAAGAAACGTCTCTGGGGAGGAAATGCAGCAAATACTAGGTTCCGAAATCTCCTGGTTATAAAACGTTACAAAGTAGGTAGTAAAGTGCCCGAGAAGTTAGTAAATGCATGCGTTTACTACCTACTTACCTACTTTGCATAGTGATAATCCCGCTATAAGTCAAGGTAATATTGTGCAGTAGAGCAGGATTGGCCTACAATATTGCGGGCACTTTCATCGTTGCACTGAGGATGAATTAACGCGATGTTCGCCCTCCATGGGAAAGAGAGTGGCCATATCTCGCCCTCTCCCCCACCCTTATCTGCCTCGGATTGCATAAATAATTAAAAAGAAAGTTCCTTCTCAATGTTTACATCCCCTGCTTTGCATGTTTAATGATTTTGAATGTATGCAATATAGATGACGCAAAGAAAGGGCTACGATCTCTCTCTCTCTCTCTCTCTCTCTCTCTCACACACACACACACACACACACACACACACACACACACACACACACACACAACACGTTCGTCATCACTCCGGAATATGACATGTAGGTACCATGGAAGTTTGCCACACTGTAGCGATCAAAATATCCCATAAAAGGAAAAGACAACATAACATTTTCTGTTAGCATTTTGAACAGTTCGATGATGTAGGCTTCTAAGTGGCCATTACGTACGTCCTCTTTAATCATAATTTTTCTTCCGTCGTGGACCATTAGGTCGTAGCACAACAGACATGTTCAGTGACGGCAAAATTGATGCAAGGAACACTTAAAGACATAAAATGCATTTAATGGATGATACTACTTCTCACTGGAATTCCGTTTGAAATGATGCCGTGACAAGAAGCCGCTTAGCCTTTGTTACCTTCACGTACATTTACAAACAGTCGTTACCTCATTTTCGGCCGTCCATTCTTAATGATTTCTCCCCACCATGTTCTATAGGATGCCGCGTTACTTGCGCTTTTACTTACTGTTGTTCCAAGCATGCCTGCTTTCATTATGCCAACACTCTGATCGCGTCTTACCTGTGTCAACCGATTTATAGTTGCCACGCCCACTCGCTTTGAAACCCGCAGGTATCAACAAGATCGACACCTAACACCTTCTACGAAAGTGCGCGAACTCTCGAGAGGCTTTCCTCGTTTGTCGGAACCCTCGCCTTTCATATTGTTTCTCTTACCGGAGGCGGGGCTTACGACATCAATGGCGTCCGCTTAAAAGCGTGACAGCACTGGCACAGCAACAGCAGCGCCCACTCTCCCACCGCTTCACCAGACGCACGCGGTCTCCTGTAGCAAATATTCGCTCCATTGTGCTGCTTTGCTTATGCCACTCGCACTTCAAATAACTAAGCGCCGATGCTTTCATACGCATTTGCCGTTCTGATTTCGTATCCGTCATGTATGTAAATTTCTTAAGACATAGTGTGTTTATCTTTCTCACCCATTTTGGGGTCTCGTTTTCTCTGATTTTATTATAGCACAGTTGGTTCCCTACTTCAATTGTCATTTACTCGCCTTGTTCCTTGATTTTTTTTTTGTCTATATTCTGAGCCTCCACTCAAAACTTGCTTTGCTCTGCGTTCGCCTCACTTCAAACGAAGGTCTGTTCTCAAACTGCAGCGCAATCAGCGCCCCCTTCCGGCCGCGTCAACGAGCTCGCGGTGGCTAGATGGTGCGTGCACTGACTTATGCGTCTTCCTGTTCAGAGATGAAGCCACGCAGCTTTCCAAAGTAATGAAGTCCCAGTGAATTCTGCAAACAGCGTGCACAATCGCAGATTGCGTGGGCTAAAGCAGCTGCTTCCCTGTCAGCATGCAGTGGCCAAAGTGGGGGTACCCTAAACCGTAGTCGCCTTGTTTTACATAACTCTCGCGTTGCCTACACTTGGCGGCCGCGGACGGGATCTATAGTGGTTTATACAACAGACCCTCTTGAAAACTTTGAGGCTAGCTTTCCCGCCGCGCAGTTTGCCAAACCAATGGAGTCGTAGTCAATTCTGGAAACAACGTGTACAACCGCAGACTGCGTGCTCTTTAACAAAAAAAAAATGCAAACTGAGCCCTCGCGAGACCTCGACAAAACACAAGTCTCAGAGCGTGCAGCTATAGAACTTCCTACATTTGAATCAGGACGGGTACCACCATTAGTTACGCAATGGCGCAATGCAGAGAAGCGCACTTCCGATCCTTACACTTAGCTCACAAATACGAGCAAGTCACACCTACTGCACACCTCGCGTCCTCAAACGTTTGGTGCCCGAACATCGAAATCCTGCACGCTATTCCTGGATCGAACCTAAAAGCTTGATCTCAGCAGCGTACTCATTTACACAGCGTCTCCTCTATGGATAATTATAGATGAGGCGCTGGTTTACGTATGTTCCAAAACAAACAATAGACCTCCGTCACGGTGGACCATACACTGCGGGAAATAAGGTATCTTCGATAATAATTGCTTAGTACGTTTCGACGTAGTGGCGATACTATGTTTTTCCGCACTCAGAGTGCGACCACGGAAGAACTTCGGAAACATTTGGGAAAAGAAAGCACGTCGCCATTCATGGATTAGAGGTCGTGGCCTGCGACGTTTGTATCGAGCTGTCCGGTTGACCAGATATGCCCGGTTGACTGGAGATGTCCTTCTGAGGAGGCAGTCTGGCAGACAGCCAGTCGAGAATATCTTTGAGGACCTCTTGAGCGACCCCATCGGGCTCCTCAAGGAGGGTGTGGTATGCGCCCTCGTATAACTGCGATATGAATTGAAGTACGACGGGATAAGCGTGATCGAGGTGCGCGTATAGAACACTGCTAGCAATGTTAAAACCACGTTGAAACTCTCCTACACAAGATCTACTACGATCGATTCCCGATTAATCTTAGCGCACAAAGCTAAAGCAGATAAATGTGAATGAGAAAAAGAAATTACGCAAATTTAACGTGCCTGGAAACAGCCCTTCCCAACAGTTTTCCATGCGCCAAAACAAAAGATTTTCTTTGTACACCTCTCGCAATTTTTTTTTTATATTTTCCAACATATTCGATATCTTGCCCGAAGCAAGAAAACATTTAGACGGGTTTTATGTGCACCGAAACCAAGACATGGTCATGAGGCATGTCGAAGTGGAGGGATCCAGAAATTTTGGTCACCTGTGTTCTTCAAAGGCACTTAAGTGAAAAAAAATTTATTTTTCTCGCGTTAGTAGACAAGCCTTTTCAAAACACCAAAAACTACAATATTGTGAGGAGAAGACCCCGGTAAGCTAGATAATGCGCAAAAGGAAAATGCGGATGGCTACGCCGCTTTGAAGTTCCAGTACAAATATGCGTGATGTCACAGGTCTTTGACAACGTCTGATAATGCCTACATAACTATTTATCGGTAAAAAAAGACACACATTGTATTTTACGGAAGCCAGAGACATAAGATGGCGAGTTTCTGAACATCTCATTTAACGAATTTGGAGAGAATACGAAACAAAAGAAATTGGCCTTATGACGTCACGAGGCCGAAGTTCAATGTTAAAATAGGCGACGAATTTCAAACGCAAAGCTTTCATATTCATCGCCTCTTTTAATATTGAGCGTAAGGTTGCGAAAATAACGGTAATCGATTTCGGGAGACATAGGTTATCGCTCTAAAGCGCTTCGCATTCTGCTTTAATATCCGTTTAACGCTCAAGCATAACTCGCAATACACGGGCCTCAACTATTTTCGCCTCCTACTTAATGTTAGCCACTCATGTTGCATTTTATTAATCCTCGAAACGAAATTGTTTATGGCAAGCATCGTATCCTACGATATTCTCCTAACTGAAATAAAGCACAATTACGCTAATTAGGTGAATTTACGACTTTCGATAAGAAGACCGGTCATAGGAGCGAAAATGTTGCAGCTGTGAGCAAGAGAAATCCTCTGGCTGAAATGTTTCCTCCATCGACATTTTTTTCTTTTCTTTTTTTCTTCCGATTCCTCAGCACAGCCTGCTGGCTGATGGGTACGCCCCGACAATCCGAGTCAACGTCCAGGAGAATATGTATTGAAAACTACTCACTTTGAGGCTCTTGTCTCTACTCGGAGCCTTCTCAAAAAAGTCCTTCGAGGCTACATAGTCGCAGGTCAGATCCCCAGTGCCGTGCTGCAGAAGGAACGGCAGTTCTACGGCGCTCGTGTGCGCGAGGGCATCCTGAAATATATAGAATACGGAAGTAACGACAAAGAGCGCTTACTTCTACGGAAACATGCAGAATGGAGCGCAAGGCTAGTAGAAGGCGAGAAATCGTCGTCCGCCCATTTGAGGCAGGACGCTACAATGGAAATTCATACGACTGTATCAAAAGACAGCTGCCCAGTTGGCGCTTTGCTTTTCAGTTTGACACTACCAGTTGGATGACGCCTTTCTCTCTCTCTCTTTTCACAAAGCTTAGAGCTAAGCTCAGGCCGTGTGCTTTAGAGCTGGATCACACTGTCTGTTGTGTTATTTTAACAAGCACCGTATCGACTTATACTCGCGGACAACTTTTCTCGGCAGAACCGCCTCAGTGGTCGAGTGGCTATGGCACTCGGTTGCTGATACGAAGGTCACGGGATTGCATTCCGGCTGTGGCAACGGCTGCATTTCGATGGCAGGCGAAATGCTGTGCGATGTCGGTGCAGGTTAAAGAACCACTGGTGGTCGAAATTTCCGGAGCCCTCCACTACGGCGTCACTCTCGTGATCATGTCGTAGATTTAGGGCGTAAAACTTCCTGCCTGCCATGCCGGCCTGCCTGTCACTCGATTCAACCACTCGGCCAAAACCGATTCAACTGGGCGGTCAAAACGAACCAAGCTACTAGAGCTGGTGGCACGGGGTCATAACACGTCAAGATTATATAGCGCAGAGGGAATGTCAGGTCTACTTGCGGCAAAGTGTATGTACATAAACGTGATCCGCAGCGTTTGTTTAATTAAGAATACATATTGGACTGGCTTGTACGTTAGTAAATGAAAAAATCGACGAGTTGGAAACGGTATCGAAGAGAAGCTACGTGGTAAAAACAACGACTTCGAGCCAACAGTAATAAAAGATCCCAACCGATGGCGCGAAGCTGTCTGCGAAGCTCTCAACGTAGACTGTGTACGATGCTGTCCTGAACTGGAACACAGCCTAAGTTTCAAAGGAAACACCGGCAGTCTTTCCACCGTATTGTGATATCGCCGTTTTCCAATATTACTGATATTACTGTAGCAGCCAGGGGTGGTCCAGTTTGAACAGACGCTCACCAATAATTTTAAATAACCTAATGAACGACGTGTTAGAACCGAAACCGAAACGGGTAGACGCTTCACGCAGCGTATGTGATGACCTCACAGTCTCCCGCCACAAGAAATATGGATCTGGTGCCAGAAAAATGGAAGTGGTGAGGTCATCCGGCGATGTATAGAGCTATGCCAGCCTGTTATGAACTGGACAGCGACGGTCTGAGCACTGAAGTGTCACGGTTTTGCTTTCGACGGCCTTTTGCTCCGATAGGCAGCGTTGCAGGTAATGACGTCAAAGATGCATAGCGGCATGCATGGGAATCTGCTAAACATTTTCAATATTCACTTTCAGGAAATCTAAACGACTTGCAACCGCCTGGCTTGGCACATATTACAGTCACCGAAGGTAACATAGACCGAGGACAACATAGACTAATAATTTCATTTATATCAGACGACAATGAAAAATCACCGGAGCTGCCGCCCTTACAGTTGATATTCCTATTGTACATTAATGTCTTACCTCTATCGCGTCTATCATGGCAGCGACCCATCGAAGGCGAATGCTTCCATGGTAGTACAGCGGGTCGGTGTTCATACGACTCACCACACTGACGTCTCTGCAGCAGGACATGTCAGGGCCCGCCGCCACCAGCGGAAGGCAAGGCATGATGCAGACCAGCATGCGAGCCAAGTACGTCTGGTCGCCAGAACGTGCGGAGAGAACGCAAGCAGAACATGCGCATCACTGTGTTGAGGTAAGAAGGAAGGCAATGTCCAGTTGGTTGCAGCAAAGTTAAGGCCCACACACGAATGAAAGGCACTCCAGAAAAGTCTTTCCTTCGCTCGTGCGTAGCCAAAGCAGGTCCGGCCAAGTTTGCTGCAACCACTGTACATGAAAAGTGACCAAACTAGCCAAGATGCAAGCAATTCTGAGGAAAATAATTCTGCTGCTAGTGGATAGGATACGTCAGCAGATATCAGCCAATATTTTATACTTATCTAGCCAGCATATGACACTACTTCCCAACATTTACAAGCGTTAGCTAAGATTAGTCATATTTTAGCCAACACCACCCAACACTATCAGTCAGCGCCGACCAGTACTCGAGGACTCCATGAGTGAGAGTGATGGAATACAGTTCACCACCAGCAGTCACAGTTTACGAAGAGAGCGAAGCGATATCTCGTTTTGGCGCAGCCGATTCTGTCAGTCTTCGATGTGATCAGAGATAACTTATAATCATTGATGTGTTTTACGGGCGAAAGCCAGCTATGACTATGAGGCATGCGTGGTGGCGGAAGGCTCCGGAGTAATTTCAGTTCCTGCGGTTTTTAAACATGCAACTACATGCAAGTAGACGAATGCATCTTTTCTTTCACTTCGCCTTCATCGAAATGTGACGACCGAGGCCAGAATTCAAATCCCGCGACCTCGACCTCTTGAAAAGAAAGAAAGAAAGAAAGAAAGAAAGAAAGAAAGAAAGAAAGAAAGAAAGAAAGAAAGAAAGAAAGAAAGAAAGAAATGATTTGATTGATATGTGGGGTTTAACGTCCCAAAACCAGCTCTGATTATGAGAGACGCCGTAGTGGAGGTCTCCGGAAATTTCGACCACCTGGGGTTCTTTAACGTGCACTGACATCGCACAGCACACGGGCCTCAACATTGCGCCTCCATCGAAATGCAGCCGCCGCGGCCGGGATTCGATCCCGCGACCCTCGGATCTGCAGCCGAGTGCCATAACCACTAGACCATCGTGGCGGGGCAAAGAAAGAAAGAGCGCGGCTGAATGTCAAATGGCCAAGAAAGGCAAGAGCAGTAGTGAAAGCGTTTGGTCGGCACAGATTCGTTGCCTCTAAAACTTCACAAGTCACTCGAACGAGGAATCTGTCTGAGGCCAAATTTTATCGACAAGCGAATTTGTGTTCGTTCTGAAACTTGCCTCCCTGTAGGTTCACGGAGAGTTTTCAAACGACGAATCAGGCTTCATGTAAACAAGGCGACTGCTTCTCGATCCTGTCTTTCTTTGTCTCTCCTCACGATAAATTCCAGGTCTGCTAAAATGTTTAACGGCCTTTAAAAAACATAGCTTTGTCACCCAAGTGCTCCGAGGCAACGCGAAGTGTGGTGATACTGCAATAACCTGAATGCAAGCCGGGTTTACGGCGCGACATATTGTGATAGCTAATAAACAAGTGAGGCATCAGCTCCGGGGCTGATGCCTCGCTCGTTCGCGCAAAGGGCGAACGTATACAACGAGCGTACAACGCGCAAGCTTGTTGAAGCCCATTTTATTTTAAAAGCGGGAGATAGTTGCGGTCACCAAGCCGTCTGTAGCACTGCACAAAGCAAAGATTTGTTACCTATATGCGCACACGTAGATTTTTCTGTTGTTTAATCGTGCGTATTTTTCTGTTGTTAATCGTGTTGTTGTTTAATCGTGCGTCTGTTGTTTAATCGTGCGTACGCGTTGCTTTTGCTCTGTATATTTTATGTTTTTTTTTCAATAAAAATTCTAGTTAGTACGTGCTTGTGCTGCTACTTCCTTCCTCCGTCCACGTTTTACACGCAGTTCTCCAAGTAATGTGATAAGTTGGATAGAGATGTTTTCCGGCGCAGGCACCAAACGGAGCAGCCAAGAGAGCACTAACATGAGTGGCAGGCAGTAACTTGTGCCTGCCTGTTGGATTGCTCAAATACTGGCATTGGCAAGTGGCCACTAGTGGAACTAACCTACTAGCCAATACATTCTTTCGAATCGCTGTTTAACAGTCCTGACAAGGGCAGCAATATCAGATCCGAAGGTCGCGGGATCGAATCCCGGCCGTGGCGGTTGCATTTCGATGGAGGCGAAATGTTGAGGCCCGTGTGCTGTGCGATGTCAGTGCACGTCAAAGAACCCCAGGTGGTCGAAATTTCCGGAGACCTCCACTACGGCGCCTATGATAATCAGAGCTGGTTTTGGGACGTTAAACCCCACAAATCAATCAAGGGCAGCAATAAGAAAAAAGAAGTTAAAGGTAGGAGGACGCTAAAGCTTTGTCTTTAACAGTGGGACGCTATAGCGCCATTGGGCCTCATTCGCAATGCCATGTCATAGAACATTCATTATAATCAGTGCCTTCTTTACATTATGCTGGAATATTTTGAGTTACTTCGTAGCATAATTACAAATAAATAAATAAATAAATATGGTTTTAGTACATTCTATCGTGTGTATGTAGGCTTTAGTTATGTCGCAGTTCACGATTTTTCCGACGTATTTCACTTTGATAAATTCAAATTTTTTTCACTGGCGCAGAGCTTGCGTAATCGGTTAATTCGGGCTGCTGCGGTGATTGTTTGAAATGATTTATGTCGTGCGCGCCTACGCCAACACCGAAGCCCCACTTTCTTCTAGACGAGCTTCTCAACGCTACCGCGTTAAACGCGCGTCGAGGAAACAGCTTGAAATTCATAAGGGGGCAAATACTGCTCAGTTCTCCGTGCGACGCGTTATCATTTGAATCCGGTTTGCGGCGCAATACTTATTTCCCATTTTTGGGGCAGCTTCGTTACTGTTCTTACGGGGAAGAAACACTGGCTAATATATATTTACAGGCTTTGTACAAAGGGAAGAACGCAGGCATACAAGATGAAGCCCCGTCCGCGCGACCATCAGCGAACGTCGTCTTCGTCATCCATCGTTTTCTTGACACAAACTGGCTAGCGGGAAACTAGCCCAAACAAGAGAGTTACTGCATCGTTTTCTACCGCGGCGTTTCGTAGTATGACCCCCGGCGGCGAAGGCGCCGTCTCGGAGCTTGGTAGGTCCAAGTGACATCGCTTCAGGCGCGCAAAGTGTACGATATCAGAAGTGGGTCACGCTGACGTGGCGTCGAGACTATATTATATCTGCGTTAGATTATCAGTTGAAAATTAACCATTCGCTGCAAACAGTTCCCTTCGAAACTCATTATTTTGATCGATGAGTGCAACCGGCAACTGCCTTTTCTATTCTTTCGCGGCCCTGACTCCCCAATGTAACGGCTTTCATGCGAAATGTATTGTGCTTGCCAGGATTGCGCCTTCAACTGCGGCTAAAGTGAAAAATTTGACAGTCTTAAAAAGGGTCCAGCCGTGTAGTGCCCTTTAACAGTCCACATAACTTTTCTCTGTACAGTCGGCATCGAAACTGTCGCGCCAAGCAGTGAGCTGCTGCTTACCGTGAACGGCGTGTAGTACGGGTGCTTTATGCCGAGTAGGGGCGACATCAAAAGCATGCCTGCGAAAGCGCCGGGCCTGCGCTGAGCAGCCAGGACGACCAGCAGACCGCCCTGTTCAGCGGACGACAATTACGAGTTAAGACAAAACGTGGCAAGACGTTTGCGGATGTAATGCGATGATGCCTTAGTAGGCTATATCGTTGATGTAATTGATGCACTGGTTAAAGAAAGGTTTGTGGCTACAAATAGGCGAATAAGAAAGAAAACGAAACACAGAATGAAGACAGGATAGGGTGCCCTGTACAGTCCTCCAAATAGGCAAAGAGAAAAAAGAACAAAGAAGACAGTACAAGTTGCCGTGTGCAGTCCTCCAAATAGGCAAGTAGAAAAAAGAAAACACTAAGACAGCACAGGGAGCCCTATAGGGTCCTACAAATAGGCGAACAGAAAGGAAAAAAAAAACTAAGAAGACAGGAGAGAGTGCCCTGCACAGCCTTCGTTCTGCATCTTCTTCCAACCTGTATTTTGCGGGACAGATCCTTGTGTTGCCAACCCAAACTAGGAGGAGGGTTTTACGGGCGAACCTCCTGCGCTGAGCTGGTGTCTGATTCTACCTTCCTTGTAGTCATTTTCTGCCCGTAGATTACAAACATAACAAAAGAAAGCTTCTGCATGCAAGAAATGCAGTTCAAGGTAGGACATTGCGTCTTGGCCATTCGCTGCAACGTCATTTTTTTTTCAAGTAAAATTTCCTCAGTATACTTACAAAAGGCACGTGAAAAGGTCACGTGGTTGGCTACGAAATACCCCACAACTTCGCATGTTTGCTCACCTTCTTTGCCTACGCCATTTTTCTTAGATTTCATGAACAAAGTGTTGACAACCGTCGCACTTAGGATTACAGGAGCATAACATAAGGCAACTACGCGAGCGGCCACCAGAGCTGCCATAAGTTTTCCGCGCTCAAGTCTTCCTTCTCCACAACATGTGTAAGGTAGCTCCTTAGTAAAACTCCCTTTTCTCAGCTCGCACTTTTCTTACTTCGCGCACTCTGCATTTACTATTTCCCAGTAGGTTCCCGACACCAATTAAATGCTGCTTCCGCCCTGTTCAGGCAGCAGGTCTCTTCCATATCATGTGTCAATGCCCCACTAAATTTCCACCCAGCGCCCTGAAACCATTTATTATTAGCGAGGAGCTGTGGGAGACTGCGCTGCTCAGCTCCGATCCCACCTTACAAGACCGAGTCCTGAAGTGGGCTAAAGAGGTAGCGGAGGCGTACCAGGACTGGTAGACTGACGTCTACATAGAGATCCATCTGTCCTCTCGGCCCCTCCCCTTTATTGAAAAAGGGAAATAAAGTTCATTCATTCATTCCTTCATTCATTCATTCATTCATTCATTCATTCTACCATGTCCTTGGACATATACCTACCATGGAGTGTCCGAAGAGGTAAACGGGTTTGCCGGGAAACTTAGCCCGCTCCATGTCCACGTGCGTAAGAACATCGTCCACGTAGATGTCGAACGTCCTGATTGTGGCCCGGGGTCCCTCGCTTTTGCCGAGACCAGCTGCAAAGACGTCGTTAACGTAATTGCTCCGCACAGCTTGCTCGCACCAATGCAATTCGGTGGTCAGAGGCCCAGTTATGGAAATGGCGAAATTACCGACGGTTATTTACTCCACACATATAGTACGATATCTTAATTAATGTACGTTATTTGCGCCAGATTTCGATTACGACAGTGATGTATATCGTGCACTCCCTTGAGCGTACTGTTATACTTAAGGTACCACAGAACCTAAGTACAAAGGCTCCAGCACTTTCAAATCATGTCCTCCCTTGAACCAAAGTCTGCCGAATGATATACCGCAGAAGGACGCAGCCCCGTCCTTCTGCGGTATATCACTCGGCATGCAGTGCGTGCAGAATGATATACCGCAACATGCATGCCATTATATACATGGTGGCCCAGCCATGTAGACCAGAAAATATTCTTTTTTTTCATAGCCTTTATTGCTTGTTATCACTTGCTTTATCCTGTAATACATTATGAGCGAAGTTACGATCTGACAGTGTAGTCTATGCATCTTGGCAGCAATATATTGTGCGCTGATACTTCATTATTGTATTTTATTTACATACTTACGCGCCAATATATCATTACTGAAGGCCTACTCGTGTTCGATATTCGATACGACCCTCGAAGCTAGATACTCGTATTTGATTGACACTAGAGGATATTGAAACTGACACACCTCTGTAATATAGGCTAATTATTGCTTCGATTTGAGGCGCTTTCAGATGTTGAGGAAAATTCATATTCAGATGTTGGGAGTAATCTTTGCTAAAAAGGTAGATCCGTGTTTTCCTTGATCGCTGGAGACTACAAATTCGTACGGAAAGCAATAGCTAACGATTACAAACATGTTATTTTCTTTTTTTTTTGTAAGCTATGCCTTACACCATGAGTACACGCGAGAATGTGGTATGTTGCTTGCCATGGTCGTGAGAGAACACGTAGAAGCCCAGTCCAACCAGGGCATTGGCGAGGATCTTGTATCCTTGATCTTGCGAGTGGTCGCCATAACCATGCGCTATAAACAGCAGTGCCCTGGAAAAATTGACGGAGAAAATTGCTCGAGTTACATTAACTATTGCATTGTATTACTGCAATAAAATCACGCATTGACAATAGGTAGTACGGTCAAATACACGTAAATGACTACTGAATTTGGAATTGTATTGTATTAGGTGTTAGGTGCACTTATTTTGTACCATGAACCGTCTGTATTACTCTCCCAACATTCGGCGCTGTGGGTGTAGCGAGTGGCGTTCCTTGGGAGCGGGAACACGAGGGAACTGATGCTGAGACGCCGGCAGAGAGAAGACAAAACGCACCCCCTTTCTTGGGCACCGCTAAATATATACACACACTGATGGTGATAACACCTTCCAAGGGTGTTGTCACAGGTCGCTCCACTGACTGATGGCAGTCAAACACAAGTATAGACAGGTAGCGACCTCTACAGTGGGTATGTAAGCAAGCAAGTAAAAATAAAATAAACTAAATAAAAATAAGTAGAGCTCTTCTTTCTACAGCTTCTTGATTATCTTTTGTTGTGTCACGGTAACCGGCGGCTGAGGTCCTGGCGCACGGGGCCGGCATGGCCGGCGCCGACGTACCCCATGGAAACAAAGTGGGAAGGCGACCCACCCAGTTGAGGACCAGGCACAGGCCACGCGACCAGCCGAGGTTTATCTAACAGAACAATGAAGCAAAGCTTCCTGACAGGTGTCAACACATTGCTGGCACGGACACCGCACGTGACCGGAGCAGACAAGCCATTTCGTCAAGCTAATGGCACAAAACGTTACGAACAGTTTATACATTAGAACCAAAGAGAGTGGCTCTACACCACATTTCCAGTAAAGTACCAACTTACCCGGTAATCTATCGATGTAAAGTAATCGCCAAGTGGTTGAGTTCCTCGTCAACAATATACACGCGGGCATAACCATCATGTGTGTGATAACACGTCGGGGAGTTTGCTGCTGTAACTGCCCTGTGTACTCGCTTGTCTTCGTGTCCTTTGGCGCCTTAAAGCTAAAATGGCTGCATCAATATTTCGCCTGTAAGGTTACAGCTAAATAAAGTTCTATTATTTTGTAGTGTGAGACGTAGAGATTTCTTCGGGTGGAGAAAGTTGATCAGCTGATCAGTTTCCATAATGCTGATTAGTGAAGCCTCTTAATCCCTATACGGTAAATTTGACGAAAAGCTGTTTCGCATTAGGTTATCAGGGCTATGCGTCGCTGTCGCACCTGTATATGGACAATAGCCCTGCATCGTTATACGTTAGCACTACCTGGGCTCCGCATCGGCTCTCCAGGTGGTACAGACAATGTTGTGTCCGTCTTGATTCAGGAACGAGTTGCTGTCGTCGACACGGACGCTCATCCTTGATAGATCCTTGGTTCGTAGCGTAGAAACCTCGACAGCCGCGAAGGCAAACGCCCTTTTCTTCTTCCTTGTCGTCGGCGTCTCATTAACGCGAAAGCGTTATTTGGCACGTTAGTCGAAAAAGCAGGCGTCCGCCGTTCAGAGACTAAAAACACTGCGATTTGGGCACGTTGGCAGTGTTCATTTAAAACTAATGCAACGTAAAATTAGACTAGCTTTGAAGAAAGGGCGACGCACATTAAGGTCTTTCGATATTTTCTGCATTGCCTTAAAAGACGAAGTGGTACCTTAGCACACGCACACACACACACACAGCAGTGCTTCTGCCTAAATTTCTGCGGCTCCAATTTTACTCTACGCTGCATTAGTTCGAAAATGAAGAGTCTAGGAATGTCTTTGGCTCTAAAGTGACTGCAGCTGGCCCAAGACGGGTTCTATTGGAGAAATATTCCAACACGGTTTGCCTTGCTGTTGGCGCAGTCAAGCTAATGCAGATAATCGTGACTTAGCCAGGAAACCGTGGACCAGCTTCTGTTAGCGTATAGGCCCAGGCTGCCGAGCAGAGCCACTGTTTTCTGTAGCATCCCCTTCCAACTGCCATCTCAACCCAGCAATGAGTATCAAAATGTTTGTCGCAAAATGCAAAGATGGATCGAAGTTGAAAGAGGCCTCTATCATCATCGTTGTTGCACGCGAAAGGTAGCAACGTCAAGCACGCGATCTTGGCCGCACGAGCAGAAGAATCGAAGACACGGGCCAGCTGGAAGCAACGGCAAAGGCGAGTTGAATGCAAGTTTCTCGTACCTTACGCGGGCTGAGACGATTTTTTTGTCGGTCCTCGTTATATGAAACCGAAAGCACTGAAAGTGGCAATTCCTTTGCTTCTACCTTCGAGGGCGCTAAATGGGAATATGGGTCAATACGGGCAAGGGACTGCTTATTTTCGCTAAGCGCTGACGAGTAGGTGCTACTCAATGTTTGCGAGTGTTAGCTAGTAATGTCTAGTGATAGCTCATATTCCCTTGAGGCGACTGCATCTGGTAATTTTAGATAACTGGTGGCTTATGCTGGCTAATACAGTGTCAATGTTGACTAGTGAAGGGTACGTGTTGGCTCACTCGACCAGTGCGGCTGGTGCTTGATAATTCTGGCTTTAGCTGATGTTGGTTAGCCCTCGGCAATGTTTACCAACTGTCGGCTTGTATTTCTTAGTTCTTGCAAACGTTGACTGTTTCTTCGCTAGCACAGGTTAATGTTGACTAACTCGGTAGTTGCTCGCTAGTGCCGTCTAATATTGCCAAGCACTGACTATTTTCGACATAGTCACATAATGTGTGAGTAATTTTTGGTCAGCGCTTGCTGATGTCGGCTAGTGACGAGTATATATTCACCGATGCTTGCCAACTATCGGCTAGTGGGTGCTAGTTTTTCTCAATAGCGTTGGTAAATACTGGCGACCACTGGCTGTTGCTCGCTGACTGCTCCATGGCTTTGGCCAGTCTTGGCTCATTTATGAATAAAACGTTAAGCGTAGGCTGGCACTTCCCAATGTTGACTAACCATCGGCTAGTGTTCCGTAATGTTGGTTACAGCAGCGTTGTGTCCCGTAGCAGCTCCTATGACACTAATAGATATTCCGTATGTCCTGCTGCACCTCGGCCTCATACTCCGGAGCTGCTTGACCCGCTGGAAGGCGTCAAAAATTTCTGTGCAGATCAATGTCGTAGCCCGTGCCATGCCATAGATGAAACGGACGCGAATGACTACACCGTATTGGGAATACCCTTAAGGCGTCACTGACCAGTAGACGTAACAGGGAAGCGCGAGTCAAGCACACAACTACTCGACACGAAGCCAAACCGCACGCACGCTTTTCGGCATGCGCGCCTTGTCTTCCCACGGGTGCCAAGCAATGGCGGTTGCAATCGTAAGTAGAAGCGCTCGCCGACGCGCACTAACGCCAGGTAAGGCACCTGTTAATTGACGCGCCAGGTACCGCTTTGTATCGAGCGCTAAGCGACAAAGGGAAAGGTGTGTCAACTGGCACCCAGGTGGTCAAAATTTCCCGAGCCCTCCACTACGGCCTTTCTCTCCTCTTTATCTCTTTCACTCCCTTCCCCCCCCCCCCCCCCCCCCGCCACGGACGCTTAGCCGTGATCCCGACATGGGGTGCAGAAATTAGCGTCCTTTCCTTACCTAACCACAATCATCGTCATCGGTTAAGCCAGTGAAGGAGCAAAAGCATGCGTAGCTGATCCAGGCGCTTCTGAAGCGAGATCCCAAATCTATTCTGAACAAGCCTCCGCGTATGTTAGCGCGTTCGGACGTGCGCCGCGTGCGCACGCTCAGCTGCGCAAGCGAGCGCTTTTCAAGTGCACGTGTGCTTCGGGCTTCCCATCAGTATGTCGGTACCGTTTACAACGCTTGCTCACAATATTCGAGGAAGGCGGCATAGGCAGCCCCTGCTGCTTGCTTCGCACTACACCGAGCCCGACAGGGCGTCTTGTGCGCATACATGTTAAAACGCTTGCATGTTTCCTGCGAAGATCCGCCACGAATTCTCATAACGAGAGCGACGTCAGCACAAGAATAACGTCGGAAGGACACACGCGTGAGCCACTGAAGAAGAATAAGATAGATCAGAAAAAAAAAAATTATATCCAGTTCCACGCTGTGAGAGGCGCGATAACGGTAAAGCTGTAGCATTATATATCGTTAATCATTGCATAACTGGCAAGAGTGTGAAATTCGCGGCGACTATGATGTATCATTTTTACTACGGCTGTTACAATCACTGGCATGTAGCCGTGGGCACATGGCAAGGTTGAGGGTACTGGGCCGAGGGCAAAAAAGGGGGCGCTTTTCTTTTTGCTGTGAACCAATACAAAAGGCGGATGACGAGGCTTTTCCTTCTTTCCCTCATTCCTCCTTTCCCCCTCTCTCTTTCTTTCCTTCTTTCTCTTTCCTTATCCATTGCCCTTCGAATAATCGCTATAATGTAGCACCAGCCTAAGGCCATGATTGTGGGTTTGGATCGAGTGCAGGATTGGGTCGGCTTTTGCCTCTTTCTCGACAGCGTACAATGGGAACGGGCCCGTAAACAGCTCTGCTCTCGAAAACCTAGCTTGACGCTCCCATACTGGCAATCGAAAACGGGCTCTTCCGTCGTTGAAAAGTGGAGCCAGACCACCACTGCGCTATCGACACGCGTTCTTCAGTCTGCGAACATCATGATTACTTCTCAGCGCCTCCTAGAAGTAGTCCTCCTTTGCTTAGAGAGGAACCGCGCCGTCATTTTGGAGAGACGAAGCACCACATTTGCTCAGTTTGCGCTGCGGTAGCGTCTGCGCGAGCTGAGCAAATGAGCAAATATCAGGTAGAGATTCCCAAGCTCTACCTGATGTTTCAGCTTCCTTCAACAATGCGCAGCAATAATAATAATAATAATAATAATAATAATAATAATAATAATAATAATAATAATAATAATAATAACACTACCTGCAGCAGCAACGGTCGAGAGCACGGCTTAGCGCCCGCGGGAGGGGGGGGGGGGGAGTACGGGAGAGGGGATCAAAGAGTGGAGAGAAGCGAAAAGTAGTAGTGGACGGTTCCGGAAATTTTGGCAGACTTCGCACAGCGCGTGAGCCTCCAGCATTCTCGCTTGCATCGCAAATGCGACCTCCGCGGCAGGGACCGAACCTCTTCCCTTCGGTCCGCAGTGTCAAGTACTCTGACCACTAACCAGACCACAGCGGCGGACAGGGCGGCAACGGTCCTGTTTCCCCAATGTGCGTGAATTATCTTTCTTCGTGTCGCCTATGACCACCCACGTTTACATCGGCGCGCAGTTTCTTCACGCAAGAGCCGCGTTTACACATCGCCTACCGTTTCACACGCAGAACGACGGTGGACAGGCGAACCCCGCGAAACATAGTTTCACGAAAGGGACCGTGTTGAACAAACTAGAGACACCAGTATAACTTGCAACGCGTTCGTGCGTACCGAGGGCGCGAAACGCACCGTCCCTGTGGCGCTCCTAACGAACGCTGAGCTCGTCGAAAGTTGGGGGCTGCCACTGGCACTTCCCAGCCGGACCATAACGGCTCTGTGTGCCGAGCGAAGTCGCAGGACAGCGGACGACCTGTGAATGGTGTGCCTATTGGGGCATATAGGCAACGCTTCCGTGTCTAGGAGGCGTTGGCATAGGACGGCTAGTTCGCGACGCGATAGTGGAATGTTCTACTTGGCTTTCGCTTGAGTGGTTTATAAATGCCCGTGGTTGCAGCGTTTACAATCACTGTGTCTCGATTTTACGTCGTCCGTCGCCGTCCTGTTCTGATACTGCGGACCGAAAAGACGCGGGTACCATACCGACCATGACAGTCGAATTTTTGATCGAGGCGCGAAAGTGCCAGATTGATTGATTGATTGTGTTTCGGTTAGGAAATGACGCTAATTTCTGCAGCTTATGTAGCGAGCACGGCTAAGCGTCCGTGGGGGTGGGGGGAAAGGGAGTGAAAGAGATAGAGAGGAGAGAAAGGCCGTAGTGGAGGGCTCCGGAAATTTAGACCACCTGGGGTTCTTTAACGTGCACTGACAACGCACAGTACACGGGCCTCTGGCATTTTCGCCTCCATCGACAATGGAGGCGAAAATGACGCCTGTGTACAGTGCTATGTCAGTTCACGTTAAAGTACCCCAGGTGGTCAAACTTTCCAGAGCCCTCCAGTGCCGCATTCTCCTACTTCCCACGAACGCTGAACCATGCTCTGTACAAGGACTACAGAAAGTAGCGTCCTTTCCGCAACCGAATCGTGATTATTACCATCAGCTGCGTCCAACTGTTACGTCAGTTACTACAGCACGCACGAGTGGTTGCTGATGGCTTGGGAGCTGGGGACTCGGCACTGCAGTCGGTAGCAATTAAAGGAAACATATACGCACCACATACGTAACAGCGGCACGCTTTGCCTCTCGCAGCTGCATGGATGGTTTGCAAATGGTTTGCATCTGCACTGGATTCGGGCGATAAATACCTCTGCGCATGCCCCACAAGACGCTCGATAGGAGCGCCCTCTGCTTGGTTAGATTGGCCCGCTTCCCGGATTTTAGACGCCATACCCGGTGAGGGCAAGCTAAGAAATTGCAACGAGGTGTCTGACGTTGCGGCTGCTCTTGAACAATACGGTGCTTGCGGCTGTAGAAATCATTCTATAGAAAAAAAAACAAGGTTGTCTTTTCTTCGTAATTTTTTCGTGCGAGAAGAAGTTGATTAAGACAGCATCGTGGATCAGAGTGGTAGTAGAGGCCTGAAGTGGTAGTTCCTCATGATTACTGAAAGAAAAACCGCACATTTCATTGTAATGAGGCCACTGGCCTCCGGCGTGACCAGATTATATTGCTTATGAAAACAAGCTCTCTCCATGCACATAAGCACCACATGCAGAGCTCCAGAATGACATATAGCTTTTCTGCTTGCACAACGAGTCCGTCTCGTGCACCGGCGCCACATTGATACTCTTCGGTCGCGACAGAATCTAGCATATGACATAGATTCCCAGTCACAATAGAAAACTATGTCGCTGTACAACTCAGCAATATCCTGACTGACTTTGTTGAGCACGGACCTCCGACGATATATACAGAGCGTGGGACCTCGCGCGGTAGAGAGAAATCGACAAGCAGCTGTGTGGCACGATGAGTACGCGCTTTGTTGGTACTTTATCTGGTGTGCTATCATGGACATTATCAAATTCCACCATCTTGGCAGCTCCAATTGGCTCAGAGGGCTTCTACGGGCTCCCTGAATGGCTCAAAAATGCGCCATTAGAGAACTCGACCAGATGGTGGAATTTTACAGTGCGCAGGATAGCCCACAATGTAAAACGCGGACATAGCTCTGAGCCCGTGTCGGTACTCTCTGTCCTCTGTTGTGTGTGCCAGAACAGACGGTACCAACTCCGCCGTCATGTCCTGTAATGATGATCTCTGAATACCTAAGAATGTAGACCACTACGAGTACATCAGGGCCAAATGTAAAATGAACATTCGCAACTATACCAGTCGATAAGGTTCGCCCTTTTCCGTGATGCCCCAGTGAAAGTGAACTTTTTAGATGTGAAGCAGCTCTTTGACTAGCCTGTATAACGCTGTCGCTCCCACAAAGTCGCTGTCCCTCCGTACCACAATCGCCACAATCGTCATCATCATCCTCCTCCGCACAAGCGCGAGGCAACGCGCTTCCCTCGGCGCAGGTGTTGGAGCGGTGCCAAGTAGGTCACGCCGCAGCTGGGCGTTGACGACACGCTCCCCTCGCACGCTTCCCTCGCAGGTGCGCGCGTACGTCACTCTCTGCCTCACCCGCCGGAACGCCCGGCGCTGCCGGCTCCAACGCCCGCTCGTCTCCCGTGTCTGCGTTTCAAACAAACGTTTACACCAGTAAACGCTACACCGGTTTTCGCTTCAAACTCTTCTTCCAGCACCCGCGTTAGCGCCGTTCAACCCGTGACGCCACCCGTGCGCAACGCTGCTGCTTCGCATCCCGTCAGGGTTCCCTTCGGGGAGATGGTCCAATTTTTTTTACGATCGCAGCGTCTCACTGCAATTAGATATATTCAAAGTGGCTTACCTCCTTGTATATATTCTAGCTTGGAGACGCCCAGTAGACAGATTCAGTTTCGCTTTGTAGGTGGAGCTTGCATTGAGTGCCTCGAATTTTAGACATTTTTTTTTCTGTGCAAGAGTCGCACGGGTAGTCCTGAAACCAGGCACCTGTCCGCAATTTAAGGAGACCGTCCTACAGATCTTTAGAAGAGATAGCAAGTCGTACAAATTTACCACCGTGGGATGAGCAAAACTGATTTGCCGAATTACAGTGAGTCTTGGACGCATCGCTTCGAATTTCATTTGTGAACGCCTAGTAGCCTACGCAGCTTCCACAGTTGTCGAGTAAATTGTTAGCGTCCCATACTCTATCGAAGCAGAAGTCATTATTCGCATTCCTTGTACACTTATTTCTGTTAAAAAGGACTGTATGTTGTTATATCATTATTATTTTATTATTATATCATTAATATGTCATTATGAAAGTCGATGCTGTAAGGAAAATGTTGATCAGAGACGCTGTTCTACCGTTGACTAATTCATTTGATGCTTTTATTACCAAAGGTTGGTGAAGAAACGCAAGGCCCGGCGACTACGCTGAAAGATGGCCGACAAGGAGTCCTGGTACCATGCAATCTCGCGACTTGACTTCGAGCGCGATTGTTCGGCAGGACCGGCAACGGCGGATATCTGCTGGCTGTGCGACAAGCTGCCCGGCTGGAACGCCGTCCTAGCTCCGTTGAGTCTACAACTCGTAGAGGAGATACCCGGCCACCTGTGCCTCCGCACACGACAGGGCAGCAAGAAGCCGAAGTTCATTGACCGTGCGTACAACCCAGCCTATTTCATCGCTTGGCTGCCAAGGAAACATCGGTGCGTCGTCACCGTAAAGTTCGGCCAAGGTGACATGGTACTGGACCAATCAACCGTGCCGTCACATTTACGGGAGCTCACCCCAGAAGTACGCCAAGTAAGCGTTGGAGGAATCAGCGCATTCAACTGCGGTTCCCTCCTGGACTCCCTGGGCCGAGTCGCTAAGCTGGAGGCTCTGGTTTTAGACGAGGCTACCGTGGGCGACAAGCTATCCTCGGCTGTAGGCAGCCTGCTCGAACTGAACGCCGACAACATTAGAACTGTCACTGTTACCAGAAGCTTTATACCGGGTGGTGCGTCCAAAATCCTCACCGGTGCCATTTCGAAGTGCACGAACATCAAGGAGCTCACGTACAACGCCCACTTGGACTTGCAAGGACTGAAACATTTGAAGAACTTGATTCAGTCGGCCCACAGCCTGCAAAAACTGTGCCTCAGGGAGGCGCTGAACGCCGTAGTCGAGCCGACCGAAGACCAGCAAAACGAAGAACTCCTGGCTACCGTCGCTGGAGTGGCGCGCAGGAGCGGGTCCTCGCTGTCGGAGTTTTGTTACCACGCCTACACGCACGTCTTCGCGAGCGCCCTGCGGGGGCTCGAAGCGAGCACGGTGTTGAGGCACTTGGAAATCAGCAAGTGCGACTGTATGACGGGCCCGACTGTCGGATCCCTGCTCAAGTGTGCGCTGTCTTCCTACGCGGGACTTCATTCGCTTACTTTCAGGGCCTGCGAGTTTGACGTCGCCGCTGCTCAGGCACTAGCCGGGGCTCTCGAAGAGAACACCACGCTGCGGCAGTTGCTGGTGTTCGACGTCATCGTAAACTTCCCGCAAATGCAAGTGCTCCTGGGAGCCCTTGAAAAGAACAAGACTTTGCAGTTGCTCCAAGTCGACTTCCTATGTGCCACGGAGGAACAGAGGTGAGAAGATAACTTTTAATACGAAGTGTGCTTTGGGTATGCCATTGTGTGTAACGGACTCCGGCGCAAGCCACTCTGGGTTTTGAGCTATTAACGCGCACAAATTAAGTATGGGTTCGCGTTAAGACTTTCTGTAGTAAAGTGCCATGTAGTACTTAGAATATCAGATGACATGCGCGAGGCCTATATGCAAAATATTTGTAGCTTACTGGGCCGCGGCACTTTTTCCAACAGCCTCGGAGAAACGTACCACAGCCTGCTTCTTCATAGCTGTGTCGTACCTGAAGGCGTAGACTACGTAAAACGTAGTCAAGAGTTCGACGGAATACCGTCTGGTCAGGTAAAGGCATTGTTAGAGGTATAGGTCACTGACCAGTGTCAAAAATACAAAATGACGTTTCGGGGTCCGTACGGATCCCCTGTTCACAATGGAATCCATTGTGAACAAGGGATCCGCACGGACCCCGAAACGTCATTTTGTATTTTTGACACTGGTCAGTGACCTTTACCTCCAACAAGACTACGCAAAAAGAGTGCACAGAAAGCATCCAACCACTGTAGAGCAAAACGGAGCATTCACATGGCACTGAGTACGGGGTGTTAGATAATTGACGACACATGCATTTATCGAACTTACACAAGCTAACCATGGATTTCCATAACTATGGCTTTCTTAATTTTAGAGGTATGGTATGTGAAAAATGGTGTTTGTCTATATAGCATATCCCCAGGCGATGCTGATACTTCCTTTTCATTTGTGCATTTCATTCTCTCGCGTAAAACATTAATGGGAGTAAATCTATGATCGTTCGACTAACTTGCCAATATTCTGCAGTATATGTTATTCTTCATGCTCTTTGAGAGCGTAGCACAAACGATTCGTTTTTTCAAGACTATATTCCATCAAATTTACGTAATTACGCCAACATAATAACTACTTCCCCTGATCACCTGAAAAAGGGCACCAAGTTTGTCACATACCTTTACATTGTCTTGCCCGGTGCTTTCACCGAAGTGATCTCGGATGGCATTAGTCGGGAAGAAAAGCGGCCGGTGCAGCAACCTCTCTCCCCCTCTCCCCAAATATAGAACACTGCGCACGCCTATGGTCCAGGCTGTAAATTATAGTACCAGTGTATCAGATGCATGTTTTATAGCATTCAACGGGCAATCCTTGCCGTTGGCAAGATCTGGAAATAAAGACCGCGCTAACGAGATGCCGCAATGTGCGCCTGAGACGTATCGGAGGTCACATGGCCTTGCATACGCGTACAGAAAACAACGTACTTTGCCGCTGCTTGACTTTTTCATCCCTCTCATTGTACTCAGGTGGAGGATGTCGGAACAGATGTGCCGACACGACCTCTACACCCGCGTGCAACTGCCGTGGATGAACACGGATGCCCGAGGCCTCATCGCTATCGTAGGCGAGCCGCGGCTGTGCCCCTGCCACCTACAGATGAACGCGAGTCGGCTGAGTGACATGAACTTCGCGATGCTGTGCAAGGCACTGTCTCACTCCTGCTTCGTCCGAAGCCTGATGGTCAACCTCTGGGAAGCCGGGCCCGGACAGGTCGACAACCTTCGAGACGCCCTGAGGAAGAACACGTCCATCATCGAGCTCAAGCTCCACGACTGCGACAGCGCGGGAGCCGCAGTCAGGGCTTCGATTGGCCTGGACGAGAATCGCACAGTGGCGCACCTCGGGCTGATCTGCAGCGACGCAATGGAACAGTCGTCCGCCGTCCAGTTCGCGTCAGTGCTGGCAGCCAACCAGTTCCTGTGCGATGTGGATATGACGTGCTCTCGCGAGGTTAGCAATGAGTGCATGGCCGCAATGTCTCGGGGTCTTCTTCGGAACAAGAGCATCTTGTCGTTCGCGGTTAGATCCAGTTGCATAGCCGAGAGTTCGACTCGAGAGATGGAGGTCGCCGTGCAGAGGAACGTGACGCGCCTTCATCGGGCCGTGCGCTTCGTACTGAAGCGGGATCTTACGAAGCCGTTCGCAGAGGCGTTCGAGCTGTTCGAAAAGAAGCGGTCGCTCGTTCCGCGGGTGATGGTCACGTCGGGAATGAGCGAGGAAGAGGCAACCGCCGCCGTGGCGTCGGCACGGCGCTTCATTCGGATGAACTACTTTGTGATCAACAATGTTGCCCGCAGCGTCGTCCAGTGTTGGCCGGGACAAGGCACGCAGATCGACGCGCTCAACTACGACTGCTGGTTGGCCATCTCGGAACACCTGAAGGTGGCCGATGTTCGTTATGCAGGAACTTGTTAAGATTCGAGGTATTTAAGGAGCAGTGTAGGTCACGGGTAATGGGTTCTCCATTCTGAAGATCCGCTCAAGGAGACAATGCACCAAGGGCGCATTTTTCAGTAACAGCCGCTGACGTGTGAGATTTAATAAAGCGTTAAACAGGGTTTGCCCGGCTCCCCATTTTTTTACCGAAAAAGAAGCTGTCTCAAAGTCTCGTTCACGAAATAATCCATCCATACGAGTTATTCGCAACTACCACTGCTTCTTCGTGCTGGTGCCGCAGATGGTAATTAAGTGATTCTAGGCATGGGTAAAAGCAATACCAGACAACAAGACCAGCAAGCAATCGAGCAAGCAGCAGCACACAACTATAGTGGCCCTAAGAACGCGAGGCATATTGCAGGCTGTTGCAAGACTGGATTGTTCAGTAGTATCAGTATCAGTGAGCCCATCGGTGGCAATGGATGAGGTGGGAACTAGGTAGCTTCCTATATACTGCGGCATTTCAAATATAAGCATTTCTATATGTGCACTCGCCGACTAGGTTACATGCACCCTACCAGTGGGTATGTGTCATTGCTTCCGAGCACTTCACCAGTAACGCTTCGTACAGGCGGTACACTATAGGGCCTCCATCAAATTTACTTTTGTGACGTCTCTCTACTCACCTACTAAGCCAATGACCTTTGGAGACATACCGGTGAGGCGTTATTACATGTGTAAAAGCTTCATTCCTGTAGAGACACCGTTATTTAAAGCCAGTTCAACAATAAAGTATGGTAACATAGCTGACGTTAAGCAAAGAGAGTAAGACCGGTTTCCATGTGGCCTATAATTTGGGGTCGTACAAAAGTGCTGTCAGCTGCATTTTTTTTTCTGCATTCCGATGAAGCTATGCATACGGCTAAACTGTGGCTTAAGTAAGAAATTCAACAAGCACCAAAAATCAGGGAATGCTATTATCTAAGATAACGACTACAATGAAGGTGGACTCAGCAGGGACCTCCGTTGCTCCTTTTATGCCATGCGTAGCGAAATGATAAAACTCGAGTCTGTACATATAAGCGCAGCACCGTTATTGTTTAAGGCGAACTCAACTTGCGTTCACCAACCAAGCAGGCCACGCCTCATCCATATAACATAACTCCTTAAAGTGCCTGGTGCTGCATCTCTGCTGTCTCTGGGACTACTTGACGCCGAATTGGTCCCAACGCCCGGAATGCAGTTCGCAAAATGCTCGGTTTTGACTTTGGCGACTGCGAAGACCCAGAATAACGCCAGTGACGTGTCCGACCGAAGAACCGGCAGGCATGGTCCAATACGTGTGCGCCAGGTCGATAGTTACACCAACCCAAAAGGGCAAAGGTACGGAAAACGAAGCCATAGGGTAGCGGTATCGACGTGTGTTACGCCTTTCGTGGTGGATGATCTTTAGGGCCAACAGGACGCCGATTACACCGCAGCCGCAGGACGAAGAATGCGTGGCCGGTGACGGGTGACCGGCGTTGAAGCCGGCGGTGTGCGTCCGGGCAGCCCACGTCAGGCCGTCGAGCATCAAGTTCACGCCCACCAGTAGGCCAGCCACATGACGTAGAAAGCTGCAGTAAAAGTAACGTGCAGGATCCTCTGGGGTAGAAAGTTCTTTTCAGCTTTCAAATGTTATTGCGCGGAGGTATACGCAATAATCCGTCATATGTTCCTGTTGCGAAATCGGAATGACATCGATGAAGTCATAAAAAGAAACACCGCGTACTTTCGATTTCTCTGCACTAGGCAGGAATAAAGGGAGCCGAAGGGCCTATGCTGAGCCTCGCAATACGGAATGCTGTTCCGTGTTGACCCTCCCTAAATGGGTACGGGTGGCGTATTGGTCAATATTGACTGTCAAGGCAGAACTGACCAATCAGGGAGGAGAAACGAGGAATAACGTTCAGTAAACCGTGGCAGGCTATACGCCCAATAAAGTGAAAGACAATTTTTTTTGTATTAATAAATCCCTTTTTCACAATACTAAAAGCCTCGCTCTTGTAAGGAGAAGGCGCTTGGTAATGTAGAAAACAGGCGAAAAGCAGATACAGGTGGCGACGCCGTCTTCAAGTTCCCACACTAACACGCGTGACGTCATATATTTGTGGTGGTGTCTGCCAAGGCCCACAATTATTTAACCAGAAATAGATATAGATTATGTCCTAGAAGAACCAACGATCTAACATGGCGTGCTTGAGAAAATTTGGTAGCCAATGTAGCGAGAATAGAAGAAAAAAAAAGATGGAATAGGAGATTGCGACGTCATTAGCCCCAAGTTCCTGCGTGAAAGGCAAAAATAAATCTTTAGGGGAATGAATCTCTGGCTCGTTTTTCCTTTTTTCGTTTAGATAACGTAAGGAAACTTGCTGCCTTTACGAAGCATGCGAGGCTTTATTGGTCAGCAGTCAGCTCGCATTAAGCTCACATACTACATGACACCTGCCTTCGGACACGTGTGTGTGTGTGTGTGTGTGTGTGTGTGTGTATGTATGTGTGTGTGTATGTATATTATGTATGTATGTATGTATGTATGTATGTATGTATGTATGTATGTATGTATGTATGTATGTATGTATGTATGTATGTATGTGTTCGCCGCAATGGATACGAGTGGCACTGTTTAACACCGCCTGGATTAAATGCACAAAATAACCAATAAAGTAGACGTAGGTCAGTTAGTAAGAAATCATCCGAGATTCGTGGGTTCGGCCCCTGTATCTACCGATGGCAGGTGTTTTTTTAAGTCCATTTTAATTCTTTCCCATTTATGTCGCCTTTACTACAATACGGTTAAAAACTGCAACGGTCTCATCGTCTGTTCGATTCACTAGGTTGTGTAAAATAAAACGTTGAGCATTTTGTCTTCCCTTACTGATCCCGAAATGGCGTAGCTGACGACAACAGCCTGCCTGAAAATGTAGTTTGTGAGCTCAAACCCCTGCGCTCGTTCGTATCAGTGTCTATTTACAAGCGCTGTAACTTTTCTTCGGTGTTGCGACTCCCATGTTATGACATCTCCAGCAAAGCGAAAGACACCTTTCAGTGGTGAAAAAAAAAAATGGCCTCACTTGATCACGCATACCTGACATGGCCAAGATCTTGTTCCAGCTCGCTGCCTACTTTCAGTAGTGAAAGGAAGACGTAGACCAGTTGGAACAGGTTCGGCAAGTACAGAGTGGCAAGAATAAGCGGCTGCCACACCGGGTATTCGAATGCCAACTCCGGCTCGGCCATGGATAAGCGGCTGCGGTACGGTCCGTACATGTAGGCCACAATGATGGTCGCAGATAGAAGAAACGTGACAGGCGCATTCGGAACGACGTACAGGTCCACGGTGCGTCGAGGACTGCGGGCGCTGCAGATACGCAAAAGTTTTATGTGAGGCAAATTATGCTGAAAGTCAATTCATTGCGGACACCTCCGCGCCGTAGCAGGTTACTCGGGGAACATTACATGTAACCTTATCTGCTTGAAACATGCAGGCGTGCGAAGAACACCAGACGCCTCACAGGGATGGCCTTTGTCATATGTGTAGTATTAGATACGATTCGCAGGGTCTAGTGCCTGTGGTACTCGCCTGCGGATCCGAAGGTCGCGGGATCGAATCTCGGCCGCGGTGGCTGCTTTTCAATGGAGGCGAAATGTTGAGGCCCGTGTACTGTGCGATGTCAGTGCACGTTCAAAAAGCCCAGGTGGTCGAAATTTTCGGAGCCTTCCAGCCCGGCGTCTCTCCTAATCAAATTGCGGCTTACGAACGTAAAACCCGATGAACCGAGGATTAAGTGTTTTGATTAAGTCTTGTTTATGTAGTATTGTTACTATTGGTTTCATGTGATACTGATGATGTTTATTCTGAAATTTTACCTTATGATTCCCTTTTTACACCCTTCCATGTTTACTTATTCATGTATACTTAGTACATTGTTCAGTGTGTATTTTATTTATTCGCCACATTCACTGTAAACCCCCCCCCCCCCCCCCCCCCATGTAATGCCTTCTGGGCCTTTAGAGTATCTGAATAAAAAAACATTTCGTAAGTCGCATTCCAAAATAAGGCAGGCGACGCTGCGTCATGATCTCCGCAGCGTCGCCTAAGCTACCCCTAAGCTACCGCCGTGGTAGCTTAGGGGTTGGGTGTTTACTTGCTAATATTGAAGTACCGGGATCAAATCCCGACCACGGCGGCCGCGTTTTGATGGGAGCGAGGTGCTGAAAACACCCGTATAGTAGGCTTAAGTGCCCGTTTAAAGAAGCCCAGGAGGTCAGGATTACCCCCGTACCCACAACTATGGTGCGTTCCTTATAATCCCAGCTGGTTCTGGCACGTGAAACGCTATCGATTATTATCATATATGAAACCACGATGAACCCATGAAGAGTGCAATTTGGCGACATGCGGAAGTGTGACGGTATTTGCTTTGTATCTGGGTTTGATAATACGTGTATTAACTCTGGCGTGTGCAGATTTTTTCCTTTAGTTCATTACAAGCAACCGCTAAACTAAACCACTTTTACGAGTAGCTTTTTTGAATCACTAGGCATGGTGACAGATGGCTATTGGTCAGAACATGGAGAACACAAGTAGCCAACAAAACACGTTAGACCTATATTATCTCGACATTGGTCCCATTTGACAGCACTATTAAGATAACCGTTACCGCGTATGACGTGATCTGTGTGCGTACGTGGCACCGTACTTGTCGAATAATAGGATTACTGTATAGCGCACAGCTCATCTATTAAATCAGTAATCTGGTCACGGCCTTGAAGATCATATACAAATGCCGCAAAATGGCTTTCGTGAGCAAATACATGCATGCAGCACAACCATGACGTGCTAGTTACATCGTGATGTAAGTACGTTCTGCGAGATACAATTTCAATAAAGTAGTGCCTATAACACGTTTTCCTAGACCGCTGCTTCGCATCCAATGACAACGTGCCGTCTAGGCGTGTCTTTAAAGAGCTTTCTGCCAGAATTACTTTGTATGCGGGGGGCTGTACAGGAACTCTACTCTTTGCATGATCTGCGCCATCCGAGAACGCATCTTCACCTGAATACAAGCCTTTCTGGTCTCGTCTTGGCAAGGAAGCCGCCGACCAAGAGTCCACTTGCCATGGGTAGCAGATTGTCCGTAGAAACCCCAAACAATATGAACATCTCGACTAGCAGGGCCCAAAATGCCATGTACGCGAACTCGGAGGTGCCATAGCGGATCTTCACTCTTCCATAGTGTGTCCGAGTGAGCACGTCGGCTGCTACAGTGACACCCGCGAAGGTATGAGCGCACGATGCTAGCCACTGTGGCTCCGAGGTGCACTCGTAGATTGCCAGGACGGCCGAGGTGTACACCGATCCCACCAAAGATACGAGTGCCACGAATACGACGCCGAAATACGCTGTTCCCAGGGCTGCTTCCAGAACGAGGCCACTGACGAAGAACGACATTAGGTTGAACGTGAGGTGAACGACGTCCTTATGATGGAAGGCGGCGAACAACACCCGTTCCCAGTGTCCACCTTCGACGATGGTGGTGTAACTGGCGCATCGATCGGCATAATACTTGTGGAGGAAGTTCCAGTGCGTCAGCAGCTGAAACATCGTCACGAATAGCGTCAGCCAAGGGGTGCGGGTCTCGGCAAATATTTCGTCGTGCTCGGATGCCTCCAGAGATGCACGTTGTCCTTCGGAATCCAGCATGGACGACGACGGTGTTACGGGACTCGATGGTGGATGCGCGTCTTCGATGGCTTGGGGTGTCCCTGGCATTTGATCAAGCGTTTGTGCAGTCTCGCTCCAAGGAACGATCCATGTGGCCGACTCCCCTGGTACCGGGTTCTCGCCGCTCGCTTCCATTGAAGAAAGGGTACCGCCAGCCTGTTGAATAGCTGCTGATGACATTGTGGGCTCTTGCGACTCCTGTTTAACGTTCTGGAAACTGTCAGGTTGTGCAGCGCCACGGAAGAGGGCCCTATTTGTGAGGCTTGGATTCGAGAACAAGTTAGAGAAAGAGGCCGACGACCAGAACTTCGGCACCTGCGTTTCCTGGGACAGTAACGACGTGGATGTTTCCTGCGTGGTGCTCGGCGAAACAGGTAAAGAGTCGATGAAATGTTGCTCAAGCTCCGGCGTGGACGCCTGCTGCCGCCTCCTGCTTGGCGAGTATTGGAGTGTCAGTGACCTGTACCGAGCGGTCCCCGAGTCGAACGTCTGGGATGCCTCGCTGACGAGATCCGGGAGCGGCACTGACGACACGCAGGACGGAGCTTCGGATGGCCGTTGCATCGACAAGGATGAGTCAAGCGCCAGTGGCACCGATGCTACAGACACTTCAGAGACTCCGCTTTCCGCTTGGCCTTGCCTGTCTCGAAACATAGGGCTTGGCTGCGTCGCACCAGTACTAGGAACATGGCTGCCTGCAGGCGTTCCAGGATCTTGCTTCGCTTTCCCGGACTCTGCATCTATGGATGAGGCCTCACCGTCATGGTTTTCTGTACGCTCTTTCTGGTCTGGATTCACGCTGTCTTGGTTTGGAATCATGTCGACGCCTTGTGTGGACAAGCGAGCGGAGAGCCGGAAGAACCGCCGCTTAACACTCCTCGCTGTCTTACGCTATGACACTCACTTCCTCGACGAGTCGATCGCGCGCAATTTTTATAGAGACAATCCTATAGTAAAAACTGCGCTAATTCATCTAGTAACGTTGCTTGTGGTCTTTTCTCGCCCGCGGCTCGTGAACTCTCTTGGTTCTTCTGCTTCCTTTTTCACGAATGGAAGTTGCGCAGTTGAATACATTATTATTGTTTTCCTGGGTGTTCAGCTGGAATTTCCTGCGTACTGCGTGTTTTCGTAATCACTTAAATAGGCGTTCGGCGACGAATGTGGATAGAAAGAATGTGGCTGCTAAGATAAGAATGTGGCTGATAAAACGAAGACTGATAAGATATCGATGAAGGAAATGCTCATGTGATCCTGTCATCATATCATATATCTTATAGAAGTAGGAACGTAAAGGGCACTTATAACGAAGATGGACACAAACGAAATCACATTCACTAAGGAGGCGGGAGTAGCAATACTGAATTACTGTTGAATAGCTCGGCGATTGTTTTAACATTTAAACGCTGCCGCGAAGTAAAGTGCGCAGCGATTATTCAGAGTGCTACATGTTTTTCCGTGTAAATCGATAGGTTGACGTTGACCTTTGGAGTGAATACAACTTCGTTTTTCTAGTGGAGCGACATTTCTGCTTATCACCGATAGCTTCAGGGCACGTGAAGCACGTTTCTTCTTGATTTCTAGAATTTACTTCCTCATTTAGTACTCTCATAGACACGTGCATTTGCCTTGCAGTTGGAATGTTTCGGGTGCTGTTCCCATTATCGCTTTTGTTTTTTTTTGCCTGAGAACTGTTACGGAAAATCACAGATAACTTACATATCTCGACATATTTTGGTACTAATCTTGTGGGAAACATTGCAAAATTGGAAGGTTTAACTACGGCACGCTGCACCCTTATCGGCTTTACAGTGGGCATGACCCAAGGCATCCGGAGTGGCCACCACCACCATCGTCATCACTGCCCGTCGTCGGGCGGGCAGTGAGCTAGGTAAAGGCAAAGGCTCCACACTAACATGGCCAGCATGGAGAGTACCACCTCGACAACGCTGAGCGACACCTCAACGACGTTGCACTCGTTCTCGGATATGGAAGAGACGAGATCGGTGCCACTGACGTACGGAACACAGAACCAAGGTCTCTCGGCTGCACCGGCTACGCACGAGCCCTTGTGGCCCGGTGCACTTGACCGTGGAACAAGCACGGGGCCAGGTGCAGAGCCAGGTGTCACGCAATGGTCTGTGACGCCGGCAGAAGCGGACAAGGAAAGAAGCACCTCGTTACCAGCCGCCCCAGCTTCGTACGAGACGTCAACTTCAAGGACAGCCACAACTTCCCTTACAGGAAGTTCGATTCTCACGGTGGGCCGGTGATGTGTGCGCCATTCGCGACTTAATGCGTTTAGAGCATTGCAATCATAGTTGAGTCAAGCGTCGTTTCTCGAGGACGCGGTTCTTCTCTATTCAGTCCTCTATGTTTAGGTTTCTGTGTGTTAACACAGCAAAATTCTTTGATCTGATGACCGCAAAACTATTTGATTTGATGGATAATTTGGCGACTAAGTCATTAGCGTAAGGAAAGTGGCCCGGTTTAATGTATGACAGTTGTTGCTGGCTTTACATGCCCGGCTATGATTAGTCTGCTGCATATTCAGAAGCAATCATAGCTTCAACCCTTAGTCAAACCCAATACTGGGGTTAGGATAAGAAAAAAGAAAAGGAAGAAGTGATTGGGGGTAAACCATAGCTAGCTATGTACAGTCTTATGTAGCAAGACGTGGGAAAGAGAAGTGAAGGTGATGAGGTACGATGCGAGGGTGACGAGAGAAAGGAGGAGACAGTGCATTATAGAAAGAAAGAAAGAAAGAAAGAAAGAAAGAAAGAAAGAAAGAAAGAAAGAAAGAAAGAAAGAAAGAAAGAAAGTAAGAAAGAAAGAAAGAAAGAAAGAAAGAAAGAAAGGAAGAATATGAAGCATGGAGAAAACTAAAGCAGCGCACGCAGGGCGGCGGCGCTTGCTTCGGTTCAACAGGCGTGTAACTGAAATTTTTTTACGAGTCGCATTTCATACTGAAATAAATGGCTGGAGTATTAGTTACGTTTAAAGAAGTGCACTCCCCTGCATTTTTTCATTCGCTACCACAGAACTGAAGTCGCAAAGCCATAAGCGTACTGTAATTCTTATTGCTTAATAAGTATGCTCAATATGCATACTGTAATGCTACTGTAATGTTTTATTGATATTGCATGCCTAACAGAATGCCTCAACCTATGCGGACCAGTCCGGCTGGCAAACAACAGGAGCCGGGCGCTATACTACGGCGTCAGGCCTAGGCAAGAAGGACGAGGACGAGACAGAAAGCGCACCCCAGTGAGTGCCCATCCACTCGTGGAGCCTGGGTGGTACTGATTGGGAAATAGTTTTATGTGTAGTGGCGTCAACTGTTGGGCAGCAAATTCGCGGGCGCTGCCGACTTTTCAGAGATAGCGCCTCTCTATACTCTAAATTATAATTTTAGGGGCGTTACGTCCCAAAACCACGATATGATTGCGACAGACCCCATAATGGACGGCTACAGAAATTTTGACCACGTGGGGTTCTTTAACGTGCACTGAAATCGCGTAGTACACATGCCTCTACTATAGTATTTCGCCTCCGTCGAAATGTGGCAGCTGCGGCCGGGATTCGATCCCGCGACCTTCGGTTCAGCAGTCAAGAGAATAGCCTCTAGACTACTGCGGCGGGTCCCGCGCCCATCTACTAAGACGTTGTCACTTTCAATGGGGTTTTAAAGGGACCCCCGCAACACCTTATGAACATAGTGTGGAGGCCCCACGACCGTATGAGCCAAATACTATAGCACTTAATGCGCCAGGTAATTTGCAGTTTGGTTTCATGTACTGCTGGAAACCACCTCCTCTTTAAGAAAATGACGTCAGGAGGAACTCCGAGCAGGTGGTTTGAGGCGGAACCAGGTGTGGCTGGCTTCGGGATCGCAGGATCATTCTCAGTAATGCTTCAGTCGTTAGTTTTATGTTTAACGAATTAAGAAATATGTCCACGTTCCTTTAAAAACACCAACATGTCCGAGCGACACGATCGGCGCCTCTTGTCGCGCAACTTGTCGAAAGAAGGGAATCTGCTTTCCAGCTGGATTTGCAACCAAATTGCAAACTGCCTATTGCCTGCAGTGCAATAATATTTGGCTCACATGTTCACGCGAGCCAGCACGAATGACAGAACCGGTTTAGGACTAGGTTAAAATAGTGTAGCAGGGACGATTTAAAAATAATAGGAAGCTCACTTGTGAACCTCGATCAATCGTTCAAATTAAGGTGCTCTATTAGCAGGTCAAAATGGGCAGATTCTGCTCCCTTGTTTGCAGGACGAAATTAATTTGTCAAATGAATTTCACCGATAGCAGATAATTTTCATTTTCTTGTTGTCTCACGCGTGAATTCCCAAGTGTGCCAACCCGGCCCATTAATAACGGTAACGAACACATATTCTTAGTGTGAGAAAAACGTGGAACGAATAATACCTCTGCAGGCAACGTTATACCTAATGGCGTGGCTTCTTCACCGACCTAGAATGACGCCGTCAAGCCCCTTTCTTCCCTTGAACATTTGTCTGGATTTACCCCCTGTACATTTATTTTTTCACATACTTGCTTCGAGAAGGGTAGTAGAATACCTAGCCCCGGCTCTTTTCCGCATTACCCTGTTACAATTTGTCATTGCGTTACTTCTTTCTTCGAATAGGTACGGAATATGGCTGCCTGTGGTCACGTGCTTGCTCGTCCTCTTCCTGCTCATCTTCATGATGGTGTACCTTATCTCTTCGGGATGTAAGTGACGTTCCTAGGTCGATCGTGTACCTCAACTATACCAGCTGCAAATCAGGTCCCAATAAAACCTTCTTGCAACCTGGTTCATGCCAATCAGGGATCATGCCGATCAGGGCTTATATTTAAAAAAATGTTTTTTAATGCAAGCCGTCATTGTTTGTAATTGAACATATCGCCCCATTAGCGTAATCCATGAAGAGTGGGCAAGCGCGACTAGACGAGGACGTAGAAAAAATACAAACACGCACACAAGGACACAGCGCTACTTTCTAGCGATTTATTTTCGCACGGGCCGATAAATATATACAGAGCGAGCGGAAAAAACAAATCCAGTGGGTCATATATCGCTGAATCAAACATGTCCCGGGCATTATATCGCGACATAGCCAAAGATATCGGCTTTCGTCTAAAAGGATGTACGTATAGGTCAGACAGGTAGATGTAATAATGAGAGATTTAAAGAGCATCATTACAGCGTAACAAAAGCAATGTCGGGTCGCTTGGGCCTTCATTTCCAAGGTTGTGGCTGCATGCCCTTGTTTGAAAGCACTTCTATCCTATCTAAGGCACATAGTAAGATGACACGATAAGTCATGGAAGCGTATGAGATTGCCAGATTAGAAGAACTGTGCGTCAGCCAACCTTCCATTTCGCTTTCCCAAAAAGAAATGCAATATCTTTGGGTATGACGTGATAATGCGCTGTACACGTATTTGATTCAGCAATATATGCGATATATGACCCACTGGATGTTCGTTTTTTGTTTCTATTGTTTCTTCTCGCTCCGTATGTATTTATCGGCTCGTGCGAAAATAAATCAGTTGAAAGCAGCGCTGTGTCCTTGTGTGTTTTTCTTTCTACGTCCTTGCCTAGTCGCGCTTACTCACTCTTCATGGGTCTATTTTGGCTTGTCCTTGATTGACATAAGCGGCAATATTATAATTACCTAAGGGGCATATCTAGATAGTGCATGCCGATGACTACGAGTAATAGCCACATGTGACTGCTGTGTTAGCGTTGGTACTGACGTAGCTGACGAGTATATCATTTTAGTGGTGTCCGAAACAATCATTCATGTTCGTGATACATTGATACCCTACCATTCCCATTTTCGTACGTCCGAAGTGAACGAGATGACCAGAAGAGGGCCAAAATGTGGGCGGCTAGATAACTACGCCCAAGGTTCCTCAAGTTCGCGAAGACATGTTTCACATTTAAAATGAAAAGGAATGCGCATGTGCAATTATAAAGCGTGCGATATGTTTGATTAACATTGAAATACACGAATAAAGCAAGAAATACGACAAAGAAACTGTGAAATTCAAAGGGATAATATGAATTACTCAATCTTTATAACTGACCATGATGATATAAGCGTGTTTTTTCTTGGCTGATTCTCAGTGTGACTGTACGACATATTTCAGACGGCTCTGCGGAACAAGAAGAGTGTAAGTATTCCGAGGCCAATCAGTGAGAATTGGCTGTCTCTGCAACGCAAGCTGGCATTTCCTTTCATTACTGTGGAATTGATTTCTAAAAAAAAAAAAGAGCCATGCTTCAATTTTCATTTTTTCTCAGTTTTGCGGTCTTCCGCAATTCTAGTATAACTCTAGTAGTCCAATTTAGTGCGTCGTAAGACGTGTACATTGTAATATAATATCTTCTGACGTCAGAAACCACCCCCCTCAGGAAAACACATCAAATTCACTACAATTCACAATGAAAAAAAAAAAAAGGAAAGAAGGTTGGGCACCTCTATATATCACATAAATAAAAGGTGGCGAGATTAGAAGTTGCTCTTACCTATCCGATCTTAAAGGTCAGCTATTCCCGGAAAACCTATTCGGTTTCATGAATTCAGTTAGTGTAGTTATCCGCTCTTTGGAACGCTTGTGGTAGAGTTGACGCAAATTCTTATATAATATTTAACCGCATCTACAACATGTAGCTTCTAGTTACTTCCGTACTTTGTGCAAATTTGTATCGCGTAACCCCGCTAGACATCGAAACTAGGCGAGAAGCTCAGGGGAAGATGGAGGAAGATAAAAGGCCCCAGCGACATTCCTTGTTCTATATCGTTTTCAACGATCTGTTCATCAACTATGGTAGAAGGCATTCTAGCTGCAACGTTTTACTTTTCGGCCTATTCGTGCACGTGCCACATACAAATATTTATGTTAAGTGCACCAATATTAATGCAGTTACATCGATTAGCAAAAAAAAATTGAAAAAGGCGATTTTCAAGCGTCTGTTTCGGTGGAAGGAAACCCGAAGCAAGGAACTCTGGTTTCCCGGTCAGCATGTCGTCCTTACTGAAGGCAGTGTTGCTTGGACTTTTCCATATAATTTAATCGACTCAGCACATCAAGCATGGCACTGATACAGGACAGCGGTCGTAGTGTCGCTGCACACTGAAATAAAGAAAAAAAAGTCGTGCTTCTGACTGCATCAGTCCCCCACTGTATCTACCTGCGTGTGTATTGCGAATAGACTGGCTACCAAGTTACGCCATTACGATATTCCTATTTTCTGGTAGCCCAAATCTCGCCGTCGCTACAAATGCGCTCAGGCCTTTGCACTTGGAGAAATGCGGGCACCCTCCAAGATGCTCCCCCCCCCCCCCCCCCTTCTATTTGTCCTTGTGCCACTTCGATTACCACTGTTGCAGATCTCCGCAAGGCTGGCAAGACATCCAACACCCCTGTGCCGGGTGAATATCAAGGTAAGCGAAATCGAATGGTTCTTACTTGATCGCGGGCTTGAAATTTTGCGCAAGTTGTGTTCAAAAATTTTTATTTATTTGTACTTTTACAATACTACAGGCCCTCCTCGGGCATATGCGGGAGCGGGTATAACAATATCAATGTCGTTTATAAATGAAACAGAAAAAGAACACAACCTAATAATCAAGAAAAGAACGTGAGCACGCATAACGCTGTCAGCAAAATGGCTGTTTGCTGGGCTTGGTGAGAGCTTCATTTCTTCTAACAGCGCAGACACCCTTCTTTGAAAAAGGAATAATAGAGACTATGGTCACTCTGTGTCTGTTGTCTCTTCTTGAAAAAATTTGCCGGCGCTGTTAGAAGAAATAAAGCTATCATCAATCACACACAGCTTTGTTCACTGAAATAGGAAAAACTATATTCACACAAATATACACAGACAAGTTTGTGCCACAAACATGAATTCTGAATCAAATTGCAATTATTTACATTGCCCAAATACAATGAGCCACTTGACGCTGTGCTTACAATGGATAGCAGTGGTTATAAAATCATCGAGAGAAGATTAAATATGGGAAATACTGAAAAACCGATTTGCAGTTTGCTGCAACGGTTGGAGAAAATATTCCTCTACAAACGTCATGCAGCGTACTGTACTGTGTACAATAACGGAAAAGTACGAAGTGGCGGAAATCTAACCGGCACAAAACGGTAGCTCAGATTAGTTACTGGAATACATAACGAGAATTAGTTGAAGGTATCGTCACGCTTCATCGATGTTTCGAGAACATGTTCCTTTAGGAAAAGTACATGGCGTCACGCACGTGTGTGCTGAGAAGCAACAATAACCTGAAACATCATTCATACGTATTGTCTGAGGTAAGTGAGATTTTATCGCCGTACACTTATTTTTCTGCTCTAATTGTCATGCGAGCTTTTGTAATTTGATAGGTGCCGTTCTATGCGATTGCTGTGGCCACACACACACACACACGCGCGCACACGCACACACACACACACACAGTGAACGGCGTGTTTCCTATAAGCATAAAAATAGCTCTTACCTTGAAACACCCAATGTCCTACTTACCTTGGCGTCGTCTTGGTGTTTGGTCGGCTGCTGAAGTGGCCGCAATGTGTTTCACGTTCATTCTCACGGTCCACTTAAAGCAAAAGTAAAGAATACCTGCCCCACTTCTTATTCCAACGGCAGCGAAAAAGTGGGCGTCAACACATTGCGTCAACACGGCCGACGCTGGCACGGCTCAAAAATGGGCTTGTCTCGGCTGTGAGCCGATGTTATAGAGCCAGTAGAAGTACGTGCGATTATTAGCAACACCCCCCCCCCCCGGCTTTTTTTTTTTTCCTTTTAGCGTAAGCGGCGATATCTTCGTTTACGCACTTTTATTCAGTTGAATCAGAAGCAAACCGAAATTGTGATATCATCTCGCACATTACGTACCTGGCCACAGACACTGCGCAAGGCACTGCGTCTCAGATTATCGTACTATCCCGGATCTCTTTCAAGCTTTCGTTGTTTGGGGATACGAAACTGCAAACTGCTGCAGCGAAAGCCCTTAGCAAACATTCTTCCAGCTTGTTTTTATTCATCTTGTGACCCCCGCAATAACCCCTCTTGCCGCTGCGGTATCGGTTTCAGTAAAGAAGGGTGAAAGCCACAAATAGCGGCCCATGTGCTTTTTCTATGCTCTGTATGTCAGATATGGTTAAATTATCTAATTCATCTATCGTCGATACTGCTCATGGAGGGATGTGGTCGTTGTTCTTCCTCATTGTCCTCCACGACTTCCTACCTGACGACGCTTGCGTCCAGCATGTTCCTACGGCTGTCAGTCACATGCAGAACGGATCAAGAAAAAGGCGCGGTCGTGGGCAGGGCATCTAATAAGGAGTTAGGATAAACGCTGATGAATAAGTGTAATGCAGCGGATGCCTAGAGCAGGTAAGCGTGTCAGGTGGCAACAGAAAACGGGATGGGCAGAAGGAATAAAAATGTTTGCGACAATAACGTAGCTGGCCTCCTTGGCGAAAAAAAAATGGGGAGGGGGGGGGATAGAGGCCTCTGCCCTATAGTGTGTGCAGACAGGATGATGATGAGGAGATAATGTTGCAGTTCATTATTCGTCTATCGTTTTGGTGCAATGATGTGGGCGTTGTTTCTCGTTGCTACGCAGAGCCTACATCCACAAAATGGCCGCTTCCGGCGGGTCACGTGGGCGGCCCGTGCAACACGTCCGTTCCTTGCCTGGGCCACAGCCAGTGTCTTCGCGGCGTGTGCCGCTGCGAGGGACCAAGCTTGATCGTTATAAAGGGCGTCTGTACGCTCAAGACCACTCGCACGGCCCGAACTAGAGGCGTCACTAGCACCACGTGAGCAAACGATTCTCTATTCGTACGCTTCCCTGGTAACAAGGCTAAGAGCTGGGCTAATCGGTACAGTCGGTCGCAAAATAATGCCGCCAAAGTGACCGCCTTCGCAATCTGCAGGTGGTTAGCCTGCTGTCGAGAGTTTTCCTTGGGTAGGTGTGCGGCCTTCTGTGCTCGCAATCGAGTGAGGCTGTCGCTACAGCGAGCGGATCGCAGATTATCACAAGGTTATTGAGAATTCTCACCTCAAAATTCAATAATATCTGTGTGTGCGTGTATGTGTTATGCTGATTCCTTGATCGTGAATGTTTTGCGGCCTAGTAAGCGCTTACATGACCGTTGCTTTCTACAATCCTTACGTTCAATCTTCACGTCCACAGCACTGCCTCGTTGTAATGCAGTTCGAACATTTACGGCGCGCGGATTGGTTCCTTGTCATGCATTCAATTGCCTTTTCGCCGCTCCTTCCCGCTGAACCACTATAGATAAGATCTGTGTGATTCAACTTATGAAATAAAGTCTAAACTAAATTTCAACGCTCAGGACCAATGTAGGCAGGGTCGCGCAGTCTGCACGTGTTGTAACTAAACGCTTGAGAAAATAAACGTGCATTGGCGCCAAAATAGAACCACGCAAACGAAGAGTGTTACAGAACACCGACTCTGTCTTCTTCTTTCAGACACTTCGACGGCACGACATTGCCACCTGTTGTGCTGTTCACCCACGTACGCACAGTTCGCCTCCTCACGGGTGCGCCGACAAGTGCTTCTGACAGCACTGCTCACAGGGCGAAAGGCAGAGCTCACCAACGCACAAACCGCACCGAAGGCTTTCCCTCTGCGAGCGACTCTACGATGCCCATCACGAAGAGATTCGAGGAGCGCACCCAAAATCGATCGAGCGAACGCGCCGTAACCCGCAGTGCTAACCTTTCGACGGAACGAGGTAGTACTGGGAAAGGGAGCGACAGCAAACCAACGAAGCACAGTGTGAACCATACCAAAGAGCGTAGCGGAAGCAGCATCGCAGAACGCAGTGCAGAACCAACAACAGGGCGGAACCGTTACCTAATCACGCAGCACCGCCCGAACGACACAGTAGGACGGAGCGCGAACCAAACGACGAAAGTCAGCGGAAGTGACACCGTGCCGGGACGTAGTGCGAGCCGAACCACAGAAGTGGATGCGAGCCGAACCACGCAACGCAGTGTAAATCATACTGCGGAGAGTACAACGAAGAGTACCGCAGAGAAAAGTGTGAGTGCATCGGAAGCTCCTGGATACAGGCTTGTCCTGAAGCTAATATATGGCCTCGGAAATCCTCGCACGGAGACTCGGTCGTGACTGCGGTGTGGTCCACGGGAATAAACGCATCTGCGTATATCTCGACAAAATCAGTCGTAGAAAGAAGTACCGCGCATGATTTGTATTCGTACAATAACAAATTCCTCATGCAGGGCGTCGTGACGAAGATGGAGGTTTTGTCTCTTTTATTATGTAAGATCGTTTACGCTTTCGTTGTTGTCACCATCACCTTGCTGCGGTATTGGGATCACGTGCTGTAATAATTTAGTAGATAGCGCTACAAAGAACAACATTTTCGTGAAACGGTAACGTCCACTTACTCCACTACACTGCAATGAACCGATTTTCGCATCATGACCACCAATGGTCGTTGGGTTTCGTCCTGTTCAGGGACTTATAAGCTTTCGTAGTGTATGCGTCTCTGTAATAAACAAACTTTTTTTTTTCATTTCTGCGACGGCTGCGGCAGCCCTCCCACAGTATACAGGGTGCATTATTGCCCTAAATCGCTTACCATTTCTTCTAAACACATTAAGTTAGCGCCGGCAATATGTATTGTTCTAGCGATAGTTTCGTCTTAACTTTCACATGTGCTGATACAGGAATCACGATATGAAACTAAATCTAACTACTAAAATAAATAGTAAACCATCCAAGAATATGTTACCCACCATTTCAATCAGTTCGTTCGTCAGCCAAGGTGGTACCGAGTACTTACGACACTTCACTGCTAACCCGAACGACGCTGGTTTAGTCCCGGCCGTGGCGGTCGCACATTCGGCGGAGGCGGAAATATTAGATGCTCGTACTATATGCGCTTTCAGTGCACGTCAAAAAACCCCAAGTGGTCGATATTTCCAGGAGCCCTCCACTACGGCGTGGCTCATAATCAAATCGCGGCTTAGGAACGTAAAACTCCAGCAGCTATTATCAATTTTGTCCAAGATATCCAGAGTGGACCGTGAGTGGCGAAACATTTCATTTCGTCGACGCCGGTTAGAGCAGGGCCATCGGGATAGCACCCAGGCTAAATAATTCAAACCGGTTCCACGCTGTGCTATTACCGTTAACCGAGCCGTAACTGGCAAGGGTTTGAAGTTCACTACCGTTATCATGTACCAATGTTACCATCGCTATCGCTAACATTGTAGCAATGACCTGGATATGACGAGCTTCAGATTTCATGTGACTTGCCATCATCCGTGTCAAGCATGTGCTCAAGTGCTCTCCGAATTGATTTTGAGAAATACTAGTACATAGTTTTATAATGCTTTATTTCTTCATCGACCACTAAATATCAGTGATGATATGTCGTATATGCCGTCGAACAGAAACTGTCGTTAGAGCCAACGTTCCGAGAAAGTTACTTCTCTTTTCCAACGTTGAAGTGTCTCATATAGAGAAAAGACGAGAGAAGCTGGAAGATAAATAACGTTATTATGTGGTACGTATAAGTGAAGGTCAACTAAAATCCATTATGGCATCGCCGGCTTGCTGGCAGCACTTCATGATGTGATGTTTGTACAATGATAAGAACGCAAGGAAAATCTTGCTGAAGCTATAGAGTATGGGCGAGTTGATGAAGCACGATGTATCCGCAACGCAAGCACAAGGACAATATAGCTTTCTGCCTTTTCCACTTGCATTCCCTCAGGGACGCACCTTGTACAGCAACCTATTGCCCTCGTATGCGCCTTGCGCATACAAAACAACTAAAAAGCACCAATCACAATGTGGTGCTGATAAGTTCAGGTTTTCTTCGAGAACTGTTGATGCCAGCTTCAATGGCCATGCTGTAGAACATCGATGATCTGTCGGAGAGTAGATTCGGTACAGAGTCGAACTCCTTAACTTTGCCATCCTCCAGGACCAGTATTCTGCGAAGGAACAAGTTCTGTTGTATCACGCGTTGTGACGGTATGTTCAATAAATGAAGCATACAGACCCTGAAAAGTCTCAAAACGACATAACTACATCATCATCATCATCATCATCATCATCATCATCATCATCATCAGCCTGTTTAGGTCCACTGCAGGACGAAGGCCTCTCCCAACCATTTCCAATCCACCCTATCCTGAGCGAGTTGGTTCCACTTTATGCCCGCAAACTTTTTATTTCATCGCTCCATCTAACCTTTTGCCTGCCTCTGTTGCGTTTTCCTTCTCTTGGTATCCATTCCGTCGTTCTTACTGTCCACCTATTATCCTTCCTCCTCATGACATGTCCTGCCCAGGTCCACTTCTTTCTTTTAATTGATAAGATAATATTAATTAAATACTACATTTCGTGTATAGTCGAATTAGCGGAGAACAGATACTTGTAGTTTGTCCGCAAATTCTTTGCTGTTTGTGAATTATCCGGTTTGTGACAACCTTGCGCAACAGCGTGGTTGAGAGCTAGCCTCCACTGTGGGGCCTTTCAGCGGCTAGGGGGCGCAGACAGGCCTTTCGGCCTCGAGAGCCATATATGCCAAAGGACCGCACGTTCTCATTCATTTTTACTTTATTTAACTGGTAATGGCAGGACCGGCCCAATAAAGGAAATGCGGGAAATGCCTTTGCCCGGCAGTGGGCGAAGGCATGGTTCCGCTGCTGATCACTATAAGGAATAGCCGAATTGCTTTTATATTCAGTAACAAAAACGCCTACTAGCTGCGACATTTTCGTGAACCATCTTATCGCACTCTAAACGAAAAATTTAAGCACAGAAGGTGCTTTGTTTACAACCTCATGCGACACTAAGTATATTTTCGCGGCCCCAAAGGCGCTTAAACAAAATATCCCGTAACGTAAATTCCGACAGGTCCGTCTCAGAGCTGTTTTCTTAGCCCAAAGTCCCCTGTGCCACTTCACAGACCAACAAACATAGTTGGTAGACTGTTCTTGTGTGAAATGACGAAACTTGCAACCTGCAGGACAGGTGAATAATTGTGTAATAGGAGACCGTAGATAGCGATATGTACAGATGCTTATCTTCGGTAAGAATCTTCATAATTCACCTAGCTTGGCTTACGCTGGCATTTCTTTGTATATGTTAAACCGCCCTCCCGACGCCCGCAGTGGCTGTCCGGCGAATCATTGCAATACTGGCATCCCTTAGTAGTGCTTCATACAAAGTTGTTCTTTGCACATTCTTACAAAACTTCTTTTGTGTTCCATGCTTTGCAAGGCAGCGTGCGATATAGCTAGTATAAGCTGGATAGCCACTTTGCTTGAATGAAGTGCTTTTTCTCTCTGCACAAAGTCTTCTACCGCTAACATTCAACAAGCTTTAAATTCGTTGTCAAGTATGTGCTGATATTAGTAAAAACTCCGAGCGAGCGCCGCGCCATAAAAACAGTCGGAACAGCGAAACCGTTCTCTTGTTTGCGTTTTGCTTAGGTAAATTCACGTTTCGAACGAGCCGGTGGCGCGAATCCTCCCTCGGAGCAATTCATCGGGTCCCTTCCAGACACGCCTCACTGACTACTCCCGTTCAGAACGAGCCATTCACAGTGCCTTTTGACGCTTTCCCTTCAGCGCGAGCCTCTCCTCCACTTTGGTCACGTCACCTCCTAGCGTTACAGCGCCAACGATGGCCGCGCAAGGTCGACCAAGAACAGCTTCTCTGTTAAAATGCTAAGCGGTATGTTCAGTTTGATGGTAGCGCACGCAGAACACGGACAAAAGGAAGGCACACTTGACACACCACAGCGCTAAATTTCAACAGCTGATTTATTTTTCCGCAGATCCCGCTCGTACATATACCCTCAAAACGCTAGACGCCACGTGTGCACTGCTTATAACTGTGAACGATGACAAATGGAAATCACCTAAAGCAACAGGAGTACATATTTCGTGGACATTACAAAACACCTTCAATGAGTCTCATTTTTCTTTTTTTATTTTCTCATTGTTGCTACCTGGAACCGCTCTAGCAAAAAACCGCTCTTGCGCTACCATCAAACTCAAGATGCTCTACCAACAAGCCCACATTGCCACCCTCATTAAGTGGTATGTTCTCGAGTCTTCTGGCACTCACCTGTCGTAGTCGAGCACGGTGTGTAAGCGATGAGCAATCGTGAAGAGCGTGCACTGCGCAAAGGCGTCCCTCAGTGCCACCTGGATGAGCTGGTCGGTGTCGCCGTCCATCTGCGAGGTGGCCTCGTCCAGGAGGAGAATCTTCGTTCCGCGGAGCAGAGCCCGCGCGAGGCACACCAGCTGGCGCTGTCCCACGCTGAGGAACAATGCGCCGCGCTTTTAAGTGGCACTAAAACATAATTGGCCCTCATCGAGAGACACGACCTTCTGAGGGAAGGAATTGAGAAGCACACAATGCTACGAAATAGTGTCGATGCAGCGGCAAATAGCCACGGAAGGTGCTGTCGTTAACTTTGAGCGCATTTTATTTTTGCGGAACTTACGCACAGCATGAAGCAAGAAACGCACATGATTTGACTGCGGCCCCAACGACCCAAGCATCAAACACGAAAGGGAGAAGGACTCTGCTCCATAATTAAACATATTAGTAACAGATGAAGAGCTTCGGTTATAGAGGCTGCCACAGCTTTTTGCACAGGTGCCTCTAGTTTCTTGTTTCTGGTAAATACAATTGATTGACTGGGTCATTGGTTGATTGATTACAAATCGGCTCACGGTAATCCTCCTCCTAGTGAGAGTGAACACTAAGACAATAGGAATTTTTGAAGGCACCACGTTAAAGAGTTCCATAAAGGTTGTTAATGAATAAACAAAGACACTACATATATTCTTCCTGAGGTATTTCGTTACAGTGTTTTCCGTAAACAAGAAACTAGATACATCGCAGCCGTTGCACTCGCAATGCATTTCGCTTGCTAAACTCATTATTGAGAAAAGGTGGGTACCGTTCACTGACAGCCGCCAGTAGCTTAGAGTCCATGCTGTCGTGGCTAGTGGCCCGTACAACCTCGAAGTTCAGCTAGACCTCGCCTTTATCCGTGAATGTACGTACCTGAAGTTGCTTCCACCGTCAGCAGTCTCCAGCATCAGTCCTCTGGGGTCGTTAGAGACAACCTTGGTCAAGTGGGCTCTCTCCAGGCACTGCCAGATCTCCCTGTCAGAGTGCGAGTTTGTCGGGTCCAGGTTCATCCGCAGTGTTCCTCTCACCAAGCTGGGATCCTGGGAGCACGTGAACTCCGCTGCTTATTAAGGCAAATCCGCAGGTGTCCCATACGTACTAATGCGAAAGCGTTTCGTGTCTCATGAGTCGAAAGATCCGTCCAGAACATGACTGACAGCAAATGTCACGTGGCCAAGTGTGACAAAGTCACGTTAGGTTCTCACAGGACGTCACTGACCACATCTTGTCGGTTTCAGTGACTGTATGATTGATGATTTGGTTGACTGAAAGATTTGATTTGATTCATTTAAAGATAGAAGATTTGATTGACTTGATTGATCTGAATCTCTGATTGATGTCGAATTTCTCAGGGACGTTCCTGCAAACAAAAACCAATTCCTGGTTTTCCAAAGAAAAATTCGTGGTTTGGGCAGGATTCGGACCAGGCACACCGGGGTACTAAGCAAGCACACTCCAACTAGTCCACGACGGTTCTTCGTCTATGTCTGGCTAAACGTATGTCTAGTGCATGGAAGAAGCAGAGCTATGGAAGAGGTCCTCGCACTCCGAGCGGCACTGCGATAAGATTGAAGAAAGTGCTGTTGGATGCTTTCGAAAGCGCTGTTACGATGCTTTGGCCATGCCGCCATCTCAGGCGGCTCGTGTGAGCAAGCACCGAATGTACCGCATGCGAAAGCGGCATGCGCAAACAGCACATGCGGTGCTTGCGTAGATTGCGTGGCTCACGTGGTGCCGACCATGCGGCTGACTGAAGGCGCTTTCGCAATCGAACATATACGCAGTCTTACAAGCCTCTGCCAAGTTTTTCTATCGGCTCAGCCATTTTCTATGAACGTGGACTACTGCCGACTTTATCATTATCGCGAATTTACTGATTTAACCAACATATTAAGGGAATGAATAATTCAAAAGCTTCATTTATTACTCTTTAGAGGGCCGGGACAATGAGATATGTGGTGGCGGCAGGAAGTCCTTAAATGGGCCTTCTCAACGTCAACAGCCCAATACAGAATGACCTGCTGAAAGCCGCGTCCTGAGCTGGGCAAGGCCCGTCGTTTTTGTTGGTGTTTCCTCTATAATGAGTGAGGTTGTCGTACCAGATCTCGACCTCAATACCTTATTTTTCAAAACTGGCTTTCCTTCCAAATTTGCGCTTTGAGTTGTATTTGAAACTCATTTTCATTTATGTTTATCGGCTTTAAACCTGGTATGCGTCTGCAAGTACAGGCTTTTACTCATGCTTTTATATTTTGCTGTTATTTTTATCCTAGAAATTGGAATGAATTTACCGGGGCAAGGCACTTGCAGACATTCCGTGGCGGGGGAGCAGTTCCCACAAGCTTAAGCCTTAAGCGTCCTCCAAGCTTTTCAAAGACGGTGCGCTCTCAAGAAGACAATTCCCGGGTATAGAAGACAAGGATGCTCGCAAAAGCATGATCGCTTGACAGGACGATGTTTCTCGTCTTCAACACTGCTACGTAATGCACTTAGCTACAATTCACGGGCGAAAGCAATTTTATAGCCCGAAGTGATCTGCGCATTTAAGATACCAGCTCACCTGAGGTATGACGGTTATGCTCCGACGCAGTTTGCGGAGCGGCACTCCCGCTATGTCGACGCCGTCGATCAGGACGCGGCCCTCTGACGCTCTGAGCATGCGCAGTAGGGCGAGCACTAGCGAGGACTTGCCAGCACCCGTGCGTCCTACAACGCCGACCTGGAATTAATGGGAAATTTTTGCGTTATTACTTGCCTATCGTTATTGTAGAGGGGATGAGTTTACCACCAGACCTATGCTCATGTTTAAAAGCCATAGCTCGGCCACTCATTGACCGAAAGTATATCTCACCAAATGCCGCTGGAAAAACGGTGTTTGTTATAGAGCGTGGACTGCAGAGCTGATTAACCCTTACACGATCTACAGATTTCGTCAAAACGGTTTCCTGTGGTTGAGTTTTGTTGTTCGTTCTTTGTCTACAATGATTTGCACTTAAACGGATGCGAAAAAATCTGCGGTCGTCGCATGTTTTCAAAAATTTTCATATTTTGGGGGCTCAGCTGCTGGTGCTGATGGGGAATATGCTTTTCTAGGCTTAAATGGGCCATGCAACATTTTTTTTAACGTAGTCTGAAAATAGTGTCCATAAGTCGTGAAGGCTCATATGAACACGTGAGCCAAATGTCAGTGCGCTGGCGCGCACCAGGAATTCTGTAGTCTTGTTTCATATAAAGCTGGAAACCACGTGCTCTTCCTTTAAATACATGACGTCAGAAGTAACAATGACTCCCTCGCTTGAAGTGCAACAAGCATTAGAGATTCCATAATCGCGGAACTCTCCTCGGTAATGCTTTATTTGTTCGACTTGAGTTGAACAAATAAAGAATAAACCAACGCCCGTCTCTTTCTTTCAGAGCTACAAAAGAAGTTAAGCGACGTAGTCGGTGCTACTGTGACGTCATTTGTTGAAAGGAGAGCAGGTGATTTCCAGCTACATTTGAAACCACATTGCGAATTCCCTTGTACTTGCGGCGCAATGATATTCGGCTGACGTGCTCAGAGGAGCTTGCAAGACTGATGGGCACCGATTTCGGGCTGTGTTAAGGAAAGTTGCTGCATAGCTCCCTTAAGGAAGTGAAATTTGCTACACAAACAGGCATTTGCAATTGGCGCTTGTACAACACTCACCTTCTCTCTGGGATTCACAACGAACGTGAGGCCAGTGAGAACGTTTGGCAAGAGGCCGGGCCGGTAAGATGCAGAGTAGCCTTGGAACTCGATTTTGCCTTCGCTCGGCCAGCTGAACAGGATCTTGTCGACTGTAGCTCTCTGCTCTTCGCCCCACGTCGGTGGCAGATCGTCCTGTACAATGGAGCGAGCGGATTTGGACTCATAACAGGGATGAATGAAATAAGTGAATCAACACATCGGAAACTGAAGTCACTAGTTGAAAACACTCCCAGGAGTAATAACAATATTGTCATGAATTTCAATGCAAGAACTGTGGTACGTGTTTAAGAGGCAGGTCATAGTGGGGCCCCGGATTAACTTTGACTACTCGGGCATCTTTGGCGTGCACATAAATCTATGCGCCTGGGTCATCTTGCGCTGCGCAGGAGGGCCCATGCCAGGAATCGTGCCAATGATCTCTTGGTCAGGGATCAAACCCGCGTCCTTGACCATAGCAACACGACAACTTGTCTGCTAAGCTACCGCGGGGCAGAAATTTCTATAGAAAGGTACGTCGGAGGCAATGTCCAGAGTTTTCCCGCAATTCTATATAAACGTGGACACAGATGTGTAATGCTGAGGCTCATGTATAGAAGTGAAAATCCGCTTGAAACTTCATTTTTGCAGCTTCATAAGGTAAATCACTTCGTGGTGCATGTTTGAATAAGTTTTTTTTTTCGTACATCACAGCATTATTTTATTTATTATGCCATCGGCATATACTACACAAACACTTTTCGAAACAACACTTGGTAGGGTTGAATTGCACTGAAGTCAACTTGCACTGCAAGTATTCCTCTCTTTCGGTATCTATGGGCTTTTGCCACACGGGCAACTTCAACGCCGTCAGAGTGCTTTCATCCGACCAACAAAGCGTGTAGAAATATGGTTCTTACTCCAAATGCTAGAAACCGTTCACACGGTAAATTCCTCCTTGACCTGCGGCTGTTAAGCAATCGTCTGTTTGATGTGGCTGCACAATCGCACATTTTACAATTAATACATTATATTATGTTTCTTTATAATCTTTTAACCACGTAATCTTTGCTGTTAGTAAGTGATAACTCAGCTACACGGTTATTCTTTTCATCGTGTCATGCAGTGAAGAAATATCGTTCCAATCATCATCGTCACAATAATCATCTTGATGAAACGCTGTGCTTAATTTACCTCTGGTGGAAGCTCCTTGTACTCGACGCAGCGTTCGAAAGACACGATCATCTGTAGCACGTTGAACAGCATCACGCACAATGTCATCAATGCCAATGGAACCTGCGGGCAAAGTGGGAAAAAACATGTTATACGTAAACATTTTCATCGTCTCGACTGCTTCTATACTTCACAAGCCGAAAATGACAAGAAATCTTTATTAGGCAAATAGGCTAATGCATGGATCCTCAAAATGGGCTCCATGACCCGCTCCACCACCGCGGTCTATAGGAGCAATGGCACTCGGCGGTTGAAAAGAAGGTGGCGGGATCGAATCCCGGCCGCGGCAGCTGCATTTCGATGGAGGTGAAATGTCGAGGCCCGTTTATGCGCGTGTTAAAGAACCCTCAGGTGGTCGAAATTTCTGGAGCCCTCCACTTCGGCATCTCTCATAATCACATCGTGGTTTCGGGGCGTAAAACCCCAGAAATCAATCATCAATCCGTGACCCACCGATGTACTTTCCTCGGTTCCGTGTTCGCCAAGTCGCTCAGACGGAGGAAAAAAAGGTACGCAATCTCAACGTCTTTCATTACACAGCCAAGAGTAAGGAATAGGTTTGCCAAGCGCATACTAGAAGCTGACCAGCTGACCAGAGGCTAACCCGCAGTGTGACAGCGACGCATCGATTTGTTGGTCCAGAAAAACTGACCTTCGCTGCATACCTCAGGAGTGTGACACTCCATCGAGAACATGCGACGCATCAAGACAATGTTAAGCGATCTATGAACAACAGATATGAGACCGCTGTCTCTCAAACGACAAAGAACCGCATAAGAGCAAATGCAACGGTATACTTGCTCACCGATGTAGCCGAGCTGAGCGCCAGGCCCAGACTGCTAGGGTCTGGTCTATCGGGTCCGGTGAACACGGTGTTAGCCAGGAGCGTGCACACCACGACCACGAAACCAACTGTCGAAGTGAGCGTGCGCGTGAAACGGTAGGCTGCGCCGAAGCTCGAAAAGCCACGCATGGTGACGTCCGTGAGGCGGCAGAAGTGAGTGCGGAACCGATCGGCCACTCCGTAGGTTCGCACACTGCTCAGCGCGTCCACAGTCTCGGTGACGTGTTGCAGCAGGCGCGAGATCGCCACGCTCTCGAAGAAACGGGCGCAGTGCGACGCCTTCACGGCCAGGTTCTGCGAGGATATTGAACAATGTCCCGCGTTACACTCAGGCTGTGAAACATGAGGCAAGTCGTAACGGAAATGCAGGGATATTAACGAAGCTGAGCAAGTTAGACTACCTTGCATATGAGAAGGATAACACACTGAGCGGCTGAGAGGCGCAAGTTTATAGAGACACGCACACCGAGAAGAGCTCATATACAGACCGGTGCGCTGTTAAAGGGAACATAACTATGAAGGGCATTGCCGGATTTCGTTCTCTCACAGGGGCGCAGTCGGCTAGATTTGCCGCAGAATTTAGTGTTCCCTTTTATAGTGGACCGTGCTGTATACCTCAACATCCCGCGTCCCTCCTCTACCTGCCTTATCCAAATTTGGCACCGAATATCCAGAAGTCCCCTTTGCTAATTAAGTGCGTATAACGCAACTAAGTGTTAGCTAAGTTAAGATATTAACCTACCTAAAGAAGTCCGCTGGAATGTTATGTTGACTAACCATCAGGGGTTTGCCGCGAAAGTTGCAAAGAATTATTCTGCTGATTCATCACTATGTGTCAATTTAGTCATAACAAGATACGATGACC